>CM067370.1:117919636-118090781 GCA_034401795.1 Chaetoderma sp. LZ-2023a | reverse complement strand
TATTATAGAACCATATTTGTGATGGACCAAGCTGACCACTCATGTCACAGCCATTGCTCGGTCATTGTTAAGTGGATGTTACTTTATCGGATGTGGATTTGCATTTCTACTTCGAATAATACTTACCAGATGTACTATTATGATAATGTCTATTATCTAGTCTAGCTCAAAATAAACAATTAAAACTCCGCACTCTCCTGGTCCTGCCCCTACTGTGTCCGGGAATACCATAGCCGCAGGTACCGAGTCAATTCCCAATCACAGTCAGATTCGTCTATTTTGCGTTTTTGTCAAGTCGCAATTTTAGTGTGCTCAAATTTTAGTTAATTTAAGCGGTTATCGGTGTTAGGAAGGATTTACATCGGTGGCTTCATGGAGGAACTAGGAAAATCATCACAGGGGCAGGTTGTATCAATCTAGAATTTATACATTCGTGCCATAAATACTGTTTGAAATTTCCTTAAATTGGCACATTGTTTTAAAATGTTAGCCATTGTTGGAGTCGCTTCTGTACCCGTTAGCTTTTAATGTAATTCGGGTACTCGGTTAATTTTCTCTTGCGACTCGGTTCCTCTAAAGATGGATGCGCCCTTGGCCAAGATGGCGGCGCCCATGTATTATGTCGTTCTTGGCATGGTGTGTCTATGCACTCTGTTTATCGCCGATTTTTAGCTTTCGCTTCATTGTCGAGGGTGTTTGTAGCGATCGGTGATGTAGCCTTGGTTATTTAACGCTAGTTAAAGGCTGAGTTGTGTGTTTTAAAAAATTTTCACTCAAAAAAGTTTCAAATATTTCCTGCCTAAGAACTTGATTATCATTAATTTAAGAGAAAGTTAATGTGTTTAAGAAATCTTAACTATCAAGTCGATTGTGCGTGTTGCTCGTCATCATTTGTCATGTGCAGCGTTTTAATTTTTCTCTGTGTTCGCAGAAACCTAAGAATCCGGACACGTTGTGCCAGAAGTGCAACAGGTTCATGAAGCGGAAGTACTTGGGACATCACTGTGTGGCGTGCGCTCAGTGTAAGGTCGGCAGTCCTTGTGATGTGTGCGTGAAGTGGTCGTCGGCAATGGTGGCAGAGTTTGACAGGGATCGACGTGCGAGGCTGGAGAGGATCGCGAAGGACAAGGCAGCGAAGGTGCAGCAGGCGTCTCTTATGGGACTTGAAGGTCGTCGGAATGAACGAATGGATTCAGCGCTGGGCGTATGGGCGGCCCAGTTCAAGGTGATGTTTGACTCGTTGCAGTCCACGGTCCCGGTGAGGCAAGCTGGTGCAGGACAACCATTAGGTGGTCCGGCTAGTTCTGCTGAGGGGCATGCACCTGCCCCTTCTCTGTCCTTGGCTCAAGAGCCGACGGTAGAGGAGGAAGATCTGCTGCTAATGGAGGATTCCGGCATGCCGGATCTTTCGATGACGGCAATGCCTAGTACGTCCCAGGGGTCGCCCTCGGGATTTGTACGGGTTTGCCAGGCGGATGGTGATGTCGACGTTTCGTCGGGCATATTCCATCCGCTATTTGTGCAACCGGGAATGCCGGCGGAGCCGTGTTTTGCGGTTCCTGCTGGTATCCCAGCGGCGTTAGCTGCGGCTCCTATCGGAGTGACGGTACCAGCCGTAGTTAAGGCGGTCGTAGTCCCGGATCCCGTGCGGGAGCCGATGGATTGCGGGGAATCCATGTCTGGCGATTCGCTAGACACCGGTGCCGCCGGTAGTCGCGTTATGGATGCGCTCTGTCCTGGCAGAGACGCGTATCGTAACGCCCAGCATGGATCGTCGGTGGCCCTCTCATCTAAGGGAGAGAGGGAGGATGAGAACGGCAGTTCTTTGATGGACGAGTCAGTTTTCTGCACCGAAGCTGAATGGGTGCAGGTCCTTGGATGGATGACCAATCGTCTCGGGTTGGCATCTGATCTAGGATCTCAGCGCGATCCGGCGATGGAACGGATGTCAGAGCGTGCGGCTAGCGCTCTGTCAAGTGGCTCTTCTGCCATGCCGACACTCCCATTGGATACGCAGACTTCTGACATGTTGGAAGTTGCGGCATACCGTCTGGTTCAGCCAGACTATGCATTACCAAAGGCCCCGAAGGGGATAAGGAGTAGGGTCCGTTTTCCGGAGCTGGCCTATCATCAGTACACCCGGGTTCCACAGCTTTCCATTGCGGAACGAGAGGCGCTGAATAGGCCGTTGGCTGGGAAGGCTAAGGGGCGGTCACGTCCCTTGGTTTCGCAGACCAACAAAGACCCGTTCAATGAGCTTACGCTCATTGAGGATGCGGCCAGGGCAGCCATGGCTGCGCTGTCGCACGGGTGTACCGTCTTGCAGGGTATGCTGGACTGCACGGCGGAAGGTGGACAGGTGCCAGAGGCTGCTCCCGGAGTTATTCGGGACACCATGCGCCTGTCTCAGGATTGCCTGGCCAGGGTAATTACTAGAACGTTGGCAGAGCGGCGGAGAATGGTTCTCGATTGTGTAGAACCAGGACCGGAGATGAGGGATGCATTATCTTCTGCGCCCTTCATTGGTCCAGGCTTGTTCGGCGGCTCGGCACGACAAGCGCTCTCCAAGGTTGCGTCAATGGTGGCGGAGCAAGAAGTGGTCGGCAAGTCGTGGAAGTCGACTAAGAGGACTCAGCCACAACAGTCCTACCGTCAGCATAGACAGGAGCAGCAGAGGAAGCGTCCTAGATCGCCCTTCCGTCCTTCTGGCCGTGATGCCCATAGGTCATCCGGATCGCAAGGACCTGGCCGTTCGTCCTCATACAAGTCCTCTAGTAAGAGGCCGTATGAGGAAGACAGGAAGGGTGGCGGTTCGGGCCGAGGCGGCTACCGTAAGGATAGCCGTGGCGGCGGTTCCGGACCGTCGTACCACAAGAAGCCGCGGGGCGGCCGTGGGGCTCGTTCCTGACGGGTTTCCGGCGGAACCACTACCGATGGCTTCGGAGACAGATGGAGTCGAGAATCTTCACCCAAGCGATTTAGTGTCTTATCGGCTAATCTTGACCGACAATTGTGTGCAGATTCCTTCCGTCGGAGGCAGACTTCAGCTATTCCTAAACCAATGGGATCAGGTCGTGCGCGACTGTTTAGTTTGTCAGTGGATAAGAAACGGCTACGATCCGGACTGGCTCATCCATCAATCGTTAGTTCCGTTAACCTCGACTCCAATATGGACTCCTGTTCCAAGGGAATCAGATCGTCTAGACGCCATTCGGTCAGAAATACAATCTCTTCATCAGAAGAAGGCCATTCATTTAGTCAAGGATCAGTCTTCTCCGGGCTTTTATTCGATCATGTTCCTCGTTCCGAAGCATACCGGAGGATGGAGACCAATTCTCAATCTCAAACCGTTGAACAAGTTTATTCTTTCTCCCAAATTTCAGATGGAGACGGTTGCAGCAGTAATGACAGGGCTGAGGAAAGGCATGTGGGGAGTGTCGATAGATCTGAAGGATGCATATTTTCATATTCCAATGTCAATTCCTTTTCAGAAGTACCTTCGCTTTGCATTCCAAGACAATGTTTGGGAATTCAATGCTCTCCCGTTCGGCCTGACCACAGCTCCGAGGGTCTTCACCAAGGTGGTTCTCGCCATGACTTCTTTACTTTGCAGGAGAAACATAGCTGTTCACACGTACATAGACGACTGGCTGCTAAAGGCGGGGAATCCAGTCACTCTGCGCAGCAATCTGTAGGTAGTCCTAGCCTTATTAAAGGATCTAGGGTGGATTGTGAATCTAGAGAAATCGGAACTGACTCCATCCCAGGAGTTTGTCTATCTGGGAATCTTTTTCAATCTCAGGGACGGCGTAGCTTTTCCGGCGGAGAGCAGAGTCAAAAGCCTGATTGCAGTTTTGGAGTCGGTTTCTCTAGGAGCCTATCTGACGGCGCGCCAGTTTCTCAGGATACTGGGGTTACTAGTATCTCTGGAGAAGGTGGCTCCATATGCGGCACTCAGGCGCAGGCCAATTCAGATGTATCTAATGTCATTCTGGTCTCAGAAAACGGATCCGTTATCTCTGAGGATACCAGTCAAAGAACCATTGATATTCCACCTTCAGTGGTGGTTATCCGAACAGAATCTCCTGCGAGGTGTTCCTCTACAACCTCCTCAACCTCAGATGTCCATCTTCACGGATGCATCGTTGACGGGTTGGGGAGCGGTATTGGACAATCAGTCAGTGTCAGGGGAATGGGATTGGACCAATGCGCAGAAACAAATCAATGTGCTCGAACTATTAGCGGTGGTATTTGCACTTCGAAAGTTCGAGAGTCTAATTCAAGACAAAGTTGTCCTAATAAGGACAGACAACTCAACAGTGGTGTCTTATTTGAACCGCCAGGGCGGGACGAGATCACCAGAGTTGTGTATGATGGTTTGGAACCTTCTGCTGTGGTGCCAAGAGAAGAATATTATTCTTCGGGCAGCACACATTCCAGGAAGATTGAACATCCTACCGGATGCTCTCAGTCGAAGGACGGTTTGTCGTCTGACGGAATGGCAGCTCAACCAATCGGTAGCGGAGGTTCTATTCAAACAATGGGGCAAGCCAAATGTCGACCTGTTTGCTATGAAGCAAAATGCAAAGATGGTCACTTACGTGTCACCGATCCCGGACCCGCTAGCCTTAGCAGTAGACACACTGGCAATAAGTTGGGAGGGGATGTACGCATATGCGTACCCTCCAACAATTCTCATCCCGAAAGTTCTGGCAAAGATAAGAGAGGGGATATGCCAAGTACTACTGATCGCCCCGTATTGGCCAGGCCGATCATGGTTTACGGATCTGCTGGACCTTCTGGTCTGCAATCCAGTCTCTCTGCCAGATGCAAGAGATCTAATCTCTCAGAACAAGGGTCTGTACCTTCACGACAGACCAGAAATGTTCAGATTGACTGCATGGATGTTGTCAAGCAGCGTGCAATTGAGAGTGGCTTTTCTGAGCAAGCAGTGAAGTTTGTTGCTTCAGCCAGAAGAGTTTCAACCACAAAGACATATAATTATAGAATCAACAAATTTGCACAGTGGTGTGAGAGAGGAGATATTAATCCCTTTTCTGCATCTGTTCAACACGTAGCGGATTTTATCTGTCATTTATACGAAGTTGACAAACTTGTACCTTCCACCCTAGCAGCATATAAGTCTGCATTAGCTTCAGTCATTCCCAGTCTCACTGTTGAAGGAGTGGAGAATGACACCTTGAATGAAGTTATCAAAGGAATGAGCAATCTGCGACCTAGACAGCCAATTCCTATCCCATCATGGAATCTATATCTTGTTCTACAGGTTTTAGGACAAGCTCCTTTTGAACCGATTAGATCTATTGATATTAAACTGTTAACTATTAAATCAGTTTTCTTGGTTGCAGCAGCGTCGGCGAGAAGGAGAAGCGAAATTCATGCGCTTTCTGCCGAACAAGACCGTTTTGTCGTCACGGGTGAAGGTTTACGACTACTTCCACGTCTTTGTTTCCTGTCAAAGAATCAGTCACTTAAATATCCAGGACAGCCGATCAATTTGCCATGTTTAACTAGACATGACCCAAACTCTTCTGTTTGGTGTCCTGTCAAATGTCTTAAAATGTATAAGAAACGTACTAATGAGTGGAGGGACGACCCGAAATCTCTGTGGTTATGTCTCAAAGCTCCCCATTTACGTGCCTCGAAAGATACTATTTCTCGTTGGATAGTTGACGCTATTAAGATGTCACACAAAATCGCTACAGGAAAGCAAATTGATCATGCGAATGCCCATCAGGTCCGAGCACTAGCAGCATCATCGGCCCTTTATAAGGGTGTCTCATTAGAGGAGGTGATGTCTGTAGCACAATGGCATGCCGAGTCGTCATTCACTGATTTCTACCTTCGCGACATCTCCAGCTCACTTAATCCGGTAGCCGTCGCCAATCTGTCAAACCTAAACTAAGCCACGTTCGACCACTACTTCGCACACATCACTAAAGTCTTCCGCCTACACTGAACAAACGCTATGCACATGACTGAGTACGACCGTGGATTGGGCCAAGCTCCTGTGATGATCAAGAAAAGATCAAGCACTCAAAAATGGTGAGTGTTTACATTAATTAAGTGACTATAAATATATTTACTTACAGTCGAAATATCAGACTGCTTAGGTAAATAGTCTGGTACAAGAGTATTCTTATCCTGTCAACCAGACATTAGACTCATTCCAATTTGAAAATCTAGTCGATATACTGATATTTTTTCAAAGCTAGAAGTTGTAGTAGGTTCTTTGCACTCTACTGGACTGCCCTAGCTGAGACTTGGGGCTGACACGGGTCTGGTGGGTGTTGCATCCCCAGTGACAGCCCTCTGAATTTTGTGCGGACAAAAGAGGGGGGGGAGCGCGGTCTAGACCATGGAAGTTTAGCACTCTATGAGTCAGATAGCAGAACCCAAGCGTATGCCAGGGTTCTAGTCTCTTCACAACCTTCTCTGTTGGATGGTAGTTGAGTGCTGGTTCGAGCCTCACCTCCTCCCACCGGCATTTTCTGGCTGTCGAAATCCGGAGTTTATCATAATAGTACATCTGGTAAGTATTATTCGAAGTAGAATCAAAAAAGCATCCGCTTTTGTTTCTACGAGAATTCTTAATACTTACCAGATGTACTATGGCCCTGCCTCAGCTGCCCCGCTGAGGTGAGGCTGAGCTGCTTTCGCAGTTTGCCAAGGCAAACATAAGACGAATCTGACTGTGATTGGGAATTGACTCGGTACCTGCGGCTATGGTATTCCTGGACACAGTAGGGGCAGGACCAGGAGAGTGCGGAGTTTTAATTGTTTATTTTGAGCTAGACTAGATAATAGACATTATCATAATAGTACATCTGGTAAGTATTAAGAATTCTCGTAGAAACAAAGGCGGATGCTTTTTTGAGACAGTGTCTACCTACGTTAAACAATTTCTAAAGTATACAGCATTAAGCATGTCTGAATTTACATTCTCTTTGGAGTTGGCAAGTAGTTACTTGCCAGATAGTATTATTATTAAGTTCAGTTGTAATCTGTAGTGTTTATAATAGCATTACCTGGTATTTGTTATCATTTTTGAACACGCAATACCATCAGGCAATTAGATTGCATGGATGTGCATCTAGTATAGCCTAATTAGTGGTATCACTTTTCGGTTATTTATCATGATTAAAGTTAGATTTTCTAAACTTCAAAACATATTAATATAAGAAAACAGCTAAGTAATCAGATTTATTGCGGTAGAAATAAACGACTTTGTTTATGTATATATTGTTTGACCGCCGATCCTGCGATCCTAGTGTTATACTCAACCAGAAATTGTTCTTTCCCCTTTCCGTCTTCCAAATTATCAGAAATAAAATTTATGTTAGGAAATTAAAAAGAGTTTGCAGTAAAATATAATTTACTCGTGTTAATAATGTCTGCGAGGGGAAAGGCCAAACGACCGCTAAGTAGGAGGTCAACAGAGGTCACAAAAGGAAAGTGGCAGTGTACCAATGCACAGATGGCAGCAGATTGGCCTTCAGCAGACCCGTTAGACAACGTGGAAATTGTGTCGTTGTGTCCTGACGAAGATATGGCGGGACCTAGTAACTCGTCATTAGGTGAGAATCATAATGCCCATGGCTTTATCGATTTCCAGAATGCACTGTTAAATGCTGGTGTCCTTCAATCGAATAGTATGGGAGTGATGTCACAGCCCCCAGGGGTTGTGTGTGCTATCCTACTCCCTGCTCCACAGGCATTCTATTCGGCCCTGGAGGCCCATATTCCTCACGTTTCATTACAAAAAATTCAGGGAAATCAGTATATAAACATAGCATTGCTGTTGAGCTAGAGGATCTATTCTCTGGAGCTACATTGCATGTCACAGAAAGTGGCATAATTGAAATGAGAGCCAAACCCATCGTTGATAGGCAGACAAAAATTGCAAAATGGACAGATGCCTGTATAGTTTTCATGGCCATATATGTTTAAAAATTTACTGACAAGACATGTGAGCTCCTCCAGTATATGTTTTTGATTAGAGAAGCCACTCAGCACAATAGGGGGTTTGGTTGGCGTACATATGACAAACAGTTCCGTCTTCGCCAAGCAAATTCTCCACAGTCATGGGCAAAAATTAACCCAGACCTATGGCTTCGCGTTATGTCTGTACAGGATGATTCTGATCAACAGAGTTGGAACAATAGCACCACATATGCATGTTATGACTTTAATAGAGGTTCTTGTAGGAGGCATGTATGCAGGTTTTGCCATGCTTGCTGGAGAGTGTGGCAGTGCCAGCCATAATAAATTAGCTTGTCCTCAAGTAAGGTCAAGTTATGCACATGCTTCTTCGGGGTATGCCTGCAGCAAACAATTTTCGAAGATTTCAGGGTGGTAGAAAATTCATTGGCATGGGCCGATTTGCATAGGCCAGAGAAGTTAAATTTGACACAGGGTAACCTTTTTGCCTTGGCTCTGACGCCTATAAATCTTTCTAATTTAAAGAGAGCACCCTGATGCCCAGATAATTCAAGAGGGTTTTTCATTTGTGTTTTTACTACAATACAGAGGCCCACATAATTATTTTGAATGTGACAATCTTCGATCAGCTAAGATGCTGCCCAATATTGTGAGGCAAAAAATACTGAAGGAGATTGCGGCGGGTCATGTGGCAGGCCCTTTCAAATCAATTCCTATATGTAACTTGCGGATATCACCTATTGGTTTAGTGCCTAAGAAAATTCTAGGGGAGTATCGATTGACCGATCACTTGTCATACCCGATAGGGAAATCTAAATGATTATATTGACCCACAGTTGTACTCTGTAAAGTACACAAGTTTTGATGAGGTGGTACACATAGTCCAGGATTTAGGTAGGGGGTTGTATGCTTGGAAAGTCTGACCTGAAATCAGCATTTATGCATTTACCAGTATCACCTCAAGATTTTAATTTGTTAGGTTTCAAGTTTGAGGAAAAATATTACTTTGATAAAGCTGCCTTTTGGTTGTGCGATTAGTTGTATTACATTTGAGAAATTTGCACATTTTCTGGAGGATCATATTAAATAGCAATTACAAAGTGCCCGATAGTGGCCATGTTATTCATTATTTAGATGATTTTCTTTTTGGGGGGAGTTTGATGTCCCAATAGCTAAAGAGAAAACTGAAGGCCCACACTCAAAGATGTGTTTTTTAGGATTGGAAATTGGTTCTCGGAACATGACAGTTCGTATCCCGATGGATAAAATTACGGATATTGTCAAAAAAATTGCCTTAATTTTAAACAAGGAAAAGGTTACATTGCAAACGATGCAATCTTTAATTGGATCATTGAACTTTCCTTCTAGGGCGATTGTACCATGTAGGCCTTTTTGTAGACTGTTAATTAATTCAATTTGTGGATTGACCAAGCCACACCATCATTTACGTGTCAATAAAGGTATTCGCATGGACTTGGCTATGTGGAAAGAATCTTTTGAACATTTCAATGGGGTTTCAGTCTTTCACGATAGATTTTGGATCACAAATGAAGATGTTCCGTTATATACACAGTGCGGCAGGCTATGGATTGGGATTTGGGGCCATATTTGGCGGGAAAATGGACATAGGGTACTTGGCCTTATGAATGGTTTCAGATGGGGATTACAGATAACATTACAGTATTGAAATTGTTCCCTTTGCTGGTGTGCCTATTTATATTGAGCGACCACCTCCGCAACAAAAGACCTCTTTAGGTGTGATAACAAAGAAGTTGTTGATATTATTAATAATATGTCGTCGAAGTTTGAATAGGTAATGGTTATTTTGCGGGCATTTACAATGAAGTCGCTAAACGTCGCCAAACCCGTTGCCTACCATCCGCCACATCCACACAAAACCTCGACTCATCACTGAACAAAACGTGGCTCCATTTTTTAGCTCGCCATCGCTGATGAGTTCTTGCCCATGCAAACCGATTCTAGATGTGACGCTCTGTAAGCGGAACAGCAACAAGTGGACGACGGGCATGCAGTCCAGCATCATGGAGTCTATTTCGCACAGTTTGTGCATGCACTGTAGTGCCGGTAGTGGTGTGCAAATTATGGGACAGCCGCGATGCAGTCTCAAACCTGTGACGTCGTGATGATGTCACTAAGTAGCGGTCTTCTCGTGGTGTTGTTGCTCTCGGTCTGCCAGATCGTGGTCGGTCATTAACATGGCCAGTTTCCTGCTCACTTTGGCGGAGACGGTAAATGGTTGAGGCGTGAACATTAACATGTTGAGCAACAGCGCGAACGCTCTGCCCAGCAGCGAGTCTTCCCATTGCTTCATGGCGCTGATTTTCGGGTAGCCCTGGGCGGTGGCCCATGTTCGGTAGGGTAAACTTTTAAGCGTTTTCTGTTAACGTTCGTTATCTGCTTTTGCAATATGGTGAGTTTTTGCCTTCGCTATCCGCCAATGTGGGCCAGTGCATTAAAATGCATTTTCACATGCAGTAAGCGTGCGGCCGAGAAATGCAAGAAATCATTTGCATTTCTTCATGATCAGCAAGACATTACATTGATGAAACATGCCTGCAAATTTGGTTATAAATGGACGCATAGTTTTAATACAACAAGCCAAACTTCACTGTTGCTAAACTTTTTTGGCTCAGTATACTATAGCGACATACATATCTGGCTATCAAGATCCAACTTAGCAGTTTGTGGTCAAGAAGTTATTAGAATTCTGCAGGCGCTTAAGGCTCAGGGTTGATAACCATGCACCGGTCACTGGTACAACCCTGAAAAGAATATGTTTGGCTCTGCCCGACATATGTTATTCACTTTTGTTCAGGGCAGCTTATACTTTGACATATTTTGGTCTGTTGCGGGTGAGTGAAGTAGTTTATGCGTCTGCCATGTATGCGAATCGTCCCTTAATGATAAATGATCTCCATAAGGAAGAGAATCTAAAAGCTGTCCAACTGACAATTAGGTTCTCGAAGACTAGCCAGCTGGGTAAGCCAATTATTCTCAGAATTCCAAGGGACTCAGATGACAGTATATGTTGTGTTAGAGCAGTCAATAGATATTTAGCTATGCGACCTATTTCTAAGAATCTTTTCTGTCATGCAAACAGGAGACCATTAACTAGGGCGCAATTTTCTGGCGTACTGTCTAAAGTGATTCCACATATCGGCATATTTGCGGGAACATTTAATACACATTCCTTTATGATTGGTAGGGCGACAACGCTTGTGCTACAAGGTGTACCATCTACCATTATCAAGCTTATGGGCAAGTGGAAATCTAACGCATATGAAAGTTATATTAGACCAGATAATTAATATTATTAAGTTCATTTCATATCTACTTTTCAGAAATTTGGATTGTTGGTTCATCCATTATTTGTCGGGCTGAAACTAGAGCGATTATCAGGAATTTTTCAAACTTGGGTTTGGATGCCGACCAATATACAGTTTAATGGATGGGTGCAAGTAGCATGAAATGGGATGACCGGGTAAAATTGCAATATCAGATGATGCATAGGCAGGCGCCATATATGCTGCTCATACACGTAGGTGAAAATGATTTGGCAGCATGTAACATCTCACATTTATCTAGGAGGTCGGACATCCTGCCAAGGTTTTCTTGGTGAAACATTCCCATCTGCAGGAGCAGAGTAATGGACAGTAAACGGGAATGGATTAATAGGAACAGAAGGGAATGTGTGACGAAAACTGAGCTTGGTCGCATTATAAATCATACTATAGAATTACGATTGCCTAAGTTATTTCATAGGGATGGCGTCCACTTGTCCACAGTTGGCAATGATCAGTTTATTGACACGTTAGCATACGCTATAGCCCAGTTTATTAAGTATCCTACTAGAGTTAAATATACTCGGTCTTAATTGCTCTTGCTAGTATTGGGGGACAATTTTTAAAAAGGGGTAATAAATTGTAGTGGTGGAATACTAGCAAAAGGAGGTTGGATGCATGCGGGTAGCCATGGTTGGTCCATTATATGTCATGTACGTGGGTTTTACCTTCCTAAATTGAACCCGTCACTAGTAGATCAGTTGGTGTAATTATGTCCTCTCTCTGTCTCGAATAGGGTATGTTGCATGGCCGTGCAATTGTTCATCGCGTACTCAATCAATGTGATCTATGGCTGGTTCGGTTCACTATTTTTGCAGAATGATCATTACCTCTGGTTCGGTTCGCTTATTGCAGAATGATCATTACCTCTGGTTCGGACCGCTATTATTGCAGAATGATGATCCCAGCATGGGTTCGTTTAGTTGTTGCTGTATTGGTTACCGCTTGTAACCTTGCCTGTTTGCTCACGATTGCATTTATTCGATTTAGTGAGAGATCAATACTCATGCCAACAAATAATCGTCTTATTCATTCGCATTCAACTCCTTGGTAATGCTAGCCTTCCATCACTCAGATCGCAGTCACTTTCTTCCACAAAATTTAGTATCATAACATGACAACATAAGTCAAGAATAAAAGAATATTAAAGTAAATATTCTTAAGTTTTGTTTCAATAAGTCAATATTTATCATTAAATGATAATAATAATAATAATAATAATAATAATAATAATATTAATAATAATAATAATAATAATAATAATAAATGTTAACACATCAACAAAGCTTCTGTGTTTCTGTTTCAGAATTGGTCATGACAATGCAGGTGGAGGTGCAGCTTGGCACTTGGACAATCTCGTTATTGACTCGCCATCTCTTGGAAAGGCTTGGACATTTCCTTGTGGTCGCTGGTTGTCTAAAAGTGATGATGATGGAGAGATAGAACGTGAACTTTACCCTCAGGAACTAGCCACCGAACAATATGTACCATGTGAGTGTAACCTTATCTGGAATTTTCACTATATTTCCTATTTAATCCTTACTACTCTGATGTCAAAATTTTTGAAAATAGATTAAAAGATAACCTGGTGTTCATTTTTCAACAAATTTTGTGGACTACAGCAACATCATCCACCAAAATTGTTGAAAATTGTACACCAGTTTCTTAGATATTGTCACAGTAAAAGATAGAATATTGATATCAGAGTGGTAATGGTTAAGTATAGTCTTAGCGAATTTGATAGGTCAACTGTTTGGCTAAGCTCAACTGAGCATTGATAGGTAGAATTACATCAAACAGGTGAGCTGAATGGCTGCTTGGCCACAGAATTTCTGCTTAGAAATTATAGCTTTGTCAACTATTGTCCTTTGAATACATGAACATGTAGATCTTGTAGTAATTTGTCAAAGCAGTTGTGGGCCAGAATTTTGAAAGCAATTGTGCACTTGTATGAAAATGATCCTGCAATTGAAAGCTAGCTACTGAGTGATAACGTTAGGCTTTTAATGGTCGATTTATTAAGAAACTTGAATATTTCCTTAGAGAATGTCCATTTGCAGGCAAAGAAAAAACTATTTTGTTTTAATTTGTCCACTGGAATGACTGGCTCGGTTATCGAACCAGTCTTTCCAGTGGTAAAATTTCAAAAGTAGTGTTGTCACTGTCATCAAATGGACAGTTCTCAAGATGACTGCAAAGGTCAGATTTGAACGATTTGACCATTAACGGGTTAACCATGTAGACACTCAGGGCTTGTAATTAAGGCTACCTCGAGGCTACTTAACTGTCTGCCTGCTGACTCTGCAGATGACATTTTCCACAGGTTTAACTCTGAATATGCTGAATATTTTGAAAACAATTTGACTGATAAGTCACCAACAACTTTCAGTCAAATTGTTTTCAAAATATCCAGCATGTTCAGAGTTATTGCCCATTGACATTATTGCCTGATGGCTTGCAACAACAAGACAGTTAAAGGGGATCGATCACAAACAAAAATTATATTTTTTAAACCATGCAAAAATAAAAAGTTATTTGTCATATTTTATAAATTAAAAAAATGTGACAACTTTTTGCAATTTCTATCATTGTTAATATTTTGGACAAATATTACCCATTTTGATACCACACTTCAGTATGATGACAAAACATAAATCGTTAACTATGTCAGTTCAGGTTAGATCACACAGGTTTTCAAATTAGCGGAAGATGGCTTTAATAAAGGTACGAAACAGACATGCGCTCAAATTTGAGTTCTAATTTAACGAACTCAAGTGTTTCCCTTGCATCTCATTAATATGGTGGTGTCTGTCTGAGCTGTTGTGAGCTATCAATTTGGAGGATTCACCTTTATAGGTCCAAGATTTTGGGTGAGAATTGGATTTTTAATGCAAAAACTTTTTTTTTCTAATACTATTTTTTATTTTTTACATTTTGTTTTTTATTTTTTATTTTTAATAATATGAAGGCCTTTAATAAAATTGCTACCTACTACATAGAGAAAGGTATTTTCAGTAATTGCGGGACGCTCTGGGTCAAACAACGTTTACTAGTTCACACGATAAGTACACTCCATGATTCTCATGGAAATTTAAGAATGAAATTTTCCATGGCCAAATTACTATTTAGGAATTCGAACAATATGCAAATAATTGTTTTTTAAATTGAATTTTTATAAATCATCTCTTGGCGCACTCTAACCCTTCTCTGCAAGCCATGCACAATCTTGATCGAGAAATTTAACTCTTACAACTATGCACACCAGATATTTATCCCAGTAGCAAGAAGTCAAATTATTGTCAAAATAGTCACATATATTTCCACTATGGTTGCATTGAAATTGTTATACTAGGAATTGTGTGTTGAAAGGGTTAATAATATTATGTTTTATTTTGGGGAGACAAGTACACACATGTAATACACCTTCTGATGCAACTCCATTCCTTTTAGTTATAGGTGTGATTTTGGTGGTATCACTAGGCGCATGTGCCATTGATCAATGTACACTTGATACATTTGTGATATTAACCATTTAATGGTCAAGCGTGCCAAATTCGGCCTTTGCAAGATGTCCATTTGGTGGTCAATAGAAGACTATTTTTGAAAATTTAGCCCTGGATTGACTGACTCAGAAACCAGCTCTTTAACTAAGCCAGCCATTCAAGTTGTTAATTTTCAAAACTAATCGTCTCTTGCCCAACAAATTAATGTCTGCTATGAGGAAGTTTATAAAAAAAAAATCAAATTTGACTGTTAAAGGGTTAGGAATTGAATGTAGCTTATCTACACCTGTCTGTCCCGTTTACTTCTGTTAATGTACGTGCTGTATTTGTTTATGGGAGATGTACTAATTACACCAAAATATTGTAAATGCATACAACAATGGTAGGTATGTACTAGCAGGAATGCATGCGCCAACAAACCCCCATGTGCTCTCAAACATGCATATGCTGTGAGACATACACGTATGTTTGCTACCAGGCATGCATAGGCTAACAAAAATGTATCCGCTCCAAAAAATGCATGTGTTACTTGAAATGGATTTCATAAAATGTTCTTTACTTACCCTGTTAACTACAGGCTTTATGAGGTAAATTACTGATGATACAAGAAATAATCTGCTGTTGGATATTTTGAAAATAATTTTTCTGTATGCTCTTGCTGTCTGAGGGCATCTCATTGGTTTAGTCCAAATGTTTTCAAACTATTCAACAACTTTCTGGCATGTTGCAATGAAATTCAGATACATATATTTCAGGTGTGACAGTGTTAAGAAATGTTTTTAACTTGAGAATACAGTATTTAGAAACTGCTTAACATATCATCTGCATCCAAGTTGCGGAGAATCTGTTGAATATTTTGAGACTAATTTGACTGGAACCTGTGGCTGCCATATGCAGCAACTGCACCCAGTCAAATAGTTTTTTAAATATTAAACAGGATATTCGGTAGATCATGTCATTTCTGGTCTGTAAAGGTTAATTGGTTGCAGCCTCACTAAGCCGTGTGTATATCAGTGTACAGTGTGGGTGTCCTGTTGTATTCAGCTTTTCACTTGCAGACATTCTTACATGCAAACATATGCACGCACACATGGGCACGCACACAGACAAACATGCACACACACCCACACACATGCACACACATTCTACTTCGAATAATACTTACCAGATGTACTATTACGATGTCTATTATCTAGTCTAGCTCAAAATAAACAATTAAAAGCTCTGCACTCTCCATGGTCCTGCCCATACTGTGTCCGGGAATTACCATAGCCCCAGGTACCGAGTCAATTCCCAATCACAGTCAGATTCGTCTATTTTGCTCGACTTTACAGTTGTGTTTTTTTAGCTCTAAAATTTAGCAATTTTCGACGAAGTTAAGCGATGTTTGTGCAAATCGTTGCTGGTTCCATGGAAGGCAAAGGAAAATCATCACAGGGACAGGTTGTATCAATCTAGAATTTATACATTTGTGCCGTAATGACTGTTTGAAATTTCCTTAAATTGCCATATTGTTTTAAAATGGTAGCCATTGTTGGAGTCGCTCTATTACCCGTTAACTGTTTAATCTTATCCGGGTACTCGGTTAATTTCTCTTGTGACTCGGTTCCTTCCAAGATGGATGCGCCCGTAGCCAAGATGGTGGCGCCCAGGATTAACATTTTGTTTTGGCCTGGCATGTCTATGCACTCTGTTTTAGGCTGTTCTTTAGCTCTCGCTTCATTGCCGAGGGTTTATGTAGCAATTGGTCTGTATTTCTTGGCTATTTGAACGTTAGTTAATTACCAAGTCGTGTTTATAAAATTTTCACTCAAAAGATTTTCTAATATTTCCTGCCTAATTCTTGATGATCATTAATTAAAGAGAAAGTTAATGTTTGTAACCAATTTTAAATTACAATCAAGTAAATTGTGCACGTTGCTTGTCATCATCTTATCGTATGCAGCGTTTTAATTCTTATTCTGTGTTCGCAGAAGGTGAAGGGGCAAGGAAAAGCCCCTCATGATACGTTATGCTCTCGCTCGGAAGTTCACTGGCCATCACTGTTGCCTGTGCGGGGTGCAAGGTTGGGAGTCCTTGCGATGTATGTGCGAAGTGGTTGTCGGAGTTGGTGGTGGGATTCGATTCGTGTCTGGAGAGGATCGTGAGGGACAAGGCGGCCAAAATGGATCAGGCGTCGGTCAAGGGTCTAGAAGAGCGTCTGAATGAGCGGATGGACTTGGGTGTTTGGGTGGCCCAATTCAAGGCGATGTTCGAGTCATTCCAGTCCACGATCCCGACACTGCAGGCTGGTGCAGGATTACCTATCCGTGGTCCGGCCAGTTCTGCGGAGGGACATGCACCTGTCCTTCCTCTTGCTTTGGCTCAAGAGCCGATGGCGGAAGAGGAAGATATCTGCCTGATGGAAGACTGGCATGCCAGAGCTTTCTCAGGTGCCAGATGCCAGTACCTGCCATGGGTCACCCACAGGTTTTGTACGGGTTTGCCAGCCGGGTGGAGATGTCGATGTTTCTTCGGGCACCTTTCACCCGGATTTCGTTCAGTCCAGATTGCCGCTAGAGCCGTGCTTTACGGCTCCCGTCAGCATCACAAAGGCGGTTATGATGGCTCCTCTCAGAGTTCCATCTCCTGCCATAGTAGCAGCCATAGTCCCAGCTCCCGTGCTGGAGCCGATTGATTGCGGTGAATCTGTATCTGGCGATTCGCTAGATACTGAAGCCGCAAGTAGTCGAGCCACGGATCCGCTTCGTATTGGAAGTTTTGTCCGTAGCTCTCAGCATGGATCATCGGTGGCCTGCTCATCCAAGGGTGAGAAGGAGGATGAGAGTGTTAGTCCATTGATGGACGAATCATCCTTTTGCACTGAAGCTGAATGGGTGCAGGTCCTTGGCTGAATGTCCGACCGTCTCCGGTTGGCATCCGTTCAAGGATCTCAGTGCAAATCCGGTGATGGAGTGGATGTCAGAGCGAGTGGCTAGTGCTCTGTCGAGGCTCTTCGGCCATGCCGACTTCCCTTGGACACCCAGACTTTTGACATGTTGGAAGTTGCGGCGTACCATCTGGTTCAGCCGGATTATTCGTTGCCCAATGCCCCTAAGGGGATAAGGAGTAGGGGCCGCTTTCCAGAGCAGGCCTATCATCAGTATGCTCATGTTCCTCGGCTTTCAGTCGGGGAAAGCGAAGTGCTGAATAGGACGTTTCTCTTCAAGAGATATACTTACCTCCCTAACACTATGATATTTCCTAAATATCGACCTTGACTCAATAACCCCAGATTAAAAAAGATAGGTGCCTTTAATGGGCGGGTAGACAGGTGACAGTCAGCCGGATGCCGGTCCCAACCTTGCGCATGTGCAGACTGTCACTGCCTCTTTCTTGACTATTGGCCTATACCACATGCTTGTGTTTTGATATCCACTTGCTGAGTTTTGCTCAATATTCTTTCTAAAGTTAATCTAGAGTGCTTATAATCATGTCTGATAAGTATAATTCACCTAAGGCCACGTCAGGACCAAGTTATCAGGTGATCGCTAGTATAATTTTGTTTTAATTATGTCTTAATTACGCGCTGTCACCTATTTCTGTGATGTGGTATAGACGTTATAGGCGCTCAGAAAACTGGTAAGTTTATTATCTGGCGCCATAAAATGCTAATATCTCTTTATGATTGTGTCCACAGGGGTCTGTAAGGAGGTTTGTTCACATCTAAAGAGGTTTGTCTCCACTATTTCCCTACAAATGTTAGGAAAAAAGACTATGCCCAGAATGATATAGGCTCCGATAAGAGAGAGCTTGTCATTCTGCCCTCTGGTCCCACCCTTCCCTTTAATAAATTAAGTGAGTGGTGATGAAGAGTGGTTGTCTGGTGGAGTTTCCAAGAGCTGGACGTGGTGGTATGCCTTTGTTAAAGACTCAGGTACTCTAGTTATGCTTTATGGCACATTAAAATATTTGAAAATACTTGTAGTTATTTTCTGCCAATATTTTTTCAGTCATTCTGTTTATCTGTATCATTATAAAAGCATGACCTATTACTGTGTTCACATTACTGTTGCTCTTGTATTCATACAATTCGTCTTACTCCTAGATGTTGTTCGTCTGTTTTCTTTTATTTGAAAATTATGACGTCATAATCAACCTTATTATTATTTTTTAATATCCTCTGAGGCTGGTTGTTCATCTTTTTTTCTCCGTCCTTTTTAGGCCTATGGATGATTTCTTTCTCTTATGAGTTATTGTTTTATTTAAATTATTCAAGAATCTTTAACTCATTGTCATCGTCTGTCCCTTTTTTCAGAAGCCTTCTTGTAGTGGCTTTAATCGTTCCATCAAGTGAAAGTTTGCCCCTCACCTCTGTGTCAAGTGTTCACCTTGTGGTCCGCTTTTAAAATGTGATGTTTGTAAACAGTAGGGGGGGGCCCCGATTTATTCTCTGAATTCTTGTCTTTGCCGACGAAGGATAAGGCGCTGGAGGAGGAGGAGAAGGGTGCGAAGAAGAGTGTAAGTGGCAAGGGTGAGAGAAAGGCCTCTGTTTCTTTGGAAATGGAGACTTTCAGGTTGGAAATGATGGGGGAGATGAAGAGGACAATAAAAGATTTGATACCAGAGCTGCTTCGCAGCATGCTCCTTAGGCCGAGTAATTTATTGTCCTCTTCATCTGCTCCCGAGCAGAAAATCCCCACCACTGATTCTTGTGTCCATCGTGGTGTGTGGTCCGAAAATGTTCCTGAATCAGTGGTGGCTTCACTAGATCTTGGAAGGCCCACTGCCTTGCCAATGGATCCTGAAGCAGGTCTATATGATCCTGGCTCGAGGCTTGCCTCGTCGGTTGATCTTGGACCGGGGCCGCTGGACACAGGTTCGCGCCTAGAGTGTTCACGCCTGAAAGGTACCGCCTCCTCTTACGGTACCTTCCCTGGCCAGCCCGGGTTAGTGCTCATTGTTAGCCCAGAGGCAGTTTATGATGGCTAGGAGGAAGAGGATTTTTTGCTGGCTTTACCCGTTGAAGCCATGGACATGGAAATGTACGATCATGCACCCATCATTGGGAGCACGGCCGATTACTCCCATGGAACTACTCCCACAGGGGTAGCTTTCATGGCTCAAAGGGTAGCCCAGGTTGGAGCGGATGACCGCCATTACCGTATACCTCGACTTGCCGAGGATATGAAGGTGGCTGGTCCGGGCCATGGTGTGGTTGATTACACCCCTCACATTTCCATGGCGCCGGCTCCTGGCTTTTCAGCCGTGGCGCAAGACATGCCTGCTCTCTCAGGCCTGCATGTTTTCCATGGCCAGCCAGCAGTATCCATGGCTCCAGCCACGTTTACACCTGCGAGTGCATTAGAGCATGACGAAGGCCCACGTCTTGTCGAGCACTCACAGGTGGCCACAGAGGAGGACTGGTCTGATGCGTGCCAATGGCTGGTAAGCGTTAGGCCAGAACTCTGTGTTGAACAGTTGGCAAGCCAGCGGGACCAGCACCCGTGGTTGGCTGGAAAGCTGGCAGTTACCAGCATGCCATCTCTGCCATTAGCAGAACATATAGTCTCAGGCCTGCATGTTTTCCATGGCCAGCCAGCAGTATCCATGGCTCCAGCCACGTTTACACCTGCGAGTGCATTAGAGCATGACGAAGGCCCACGTCTTGTCGAGCACTCACAGGTGGCCACAGAGGAGGACTGGTCTGATGCGTGCCAATGGCTGGTAAGCGTTAGGCCAGAACTCTGTGTTGAACAGTTGACAAGCCAGCGGGACCAGCACCCGTGGTTGGCTGGAAAGCTGGCAGTTACCAGCATGCCATCTCTGCCATTAGCAGAACATATAGTGGATATGTTCACGGCGGCAGAGAGGTCCATTAAGCCTAATGGATGGCTTGCAACCCCCCCCCCCCCCCCCCCCCCATGAGGTGGCGAGGCAGTCACGGTGCCGTATTGTTGCTGGCCAATACCAGAAATACGGTACAGTGCCAAAGCTGAGTGCTGATGATTGCGCAGCGCTTGGCGAGGACACGCGGCCAGGCTCCCGTTCTGACATGGGAGCGCTGTGCTTGAGCGCTCTTTGCTCAGCAAACACCACATTGCGCGATGCAGAAGAGAGCTCGAGAGCGTCCATAGCGGCGCTTTCGCATGTCTCAGCTGTTACAAGGTGTAGTAACAGCATCTGCATCACACCAAGCAAGCCCTGTCTCAGTACAGAGAGCCATCCAGGATGGTATTAACCTGGCTCTGGACTGTATGACTAGGGCAGTGACTAGGCGTGTCAGGGCGAGACACACATTTGCGCTAGACAATTTGTGTCCGTCTCAGGATCTGTACAACAGGCTGCTGCAGATGCCTATGTCAGGTCCTGGTCTCTTTGGGGGTGAGGGATGTAGACACCTCCAGGAGACAGTCACTCTAGTCAATAATCAGAGGGCACTACGCGAACAATTTGAGGTGCTTCATAGGGAGCACTTTCGCGCAGCACCCCCTGCATACCATCCGCAGCAGGCCCGAGGTGGCGCTGGTCATGTCAGAGGCCAGCCACCGGCCTGCAGTGGAGGGGGGGGGGCCGTAGGCTTCTCAAGCGCAGGCAGCCACACGAACCGAGATGTGCGAGGAGCGGGCGGCGTAAGCCATGGCGCGCGAGGATCTGGTCATGGTAATCGTGTCTGATGGGCTGATTTCCACAAGAACCACACCAATGCTAGAACCAGAGACAGGCCCACTCTTGCACTGCTTATGTCAACCTCTCCCTAGGAGGACCCATGGGAGGTTGATTGAGCTTCCACAAGCAGGAGTGGGAGCGGTTAACCCAGGACCACTTAGTCTTGCGATGGCTTTGAGCCGGGTACCAGCCCGACTGGGCAATAGGCCCATTATCACACCTGTCTCTGGTTCTGATCTGGACTCAAATTCCAAGAGATCCAGATCAACGGTTGTGTATAGAGGAAGAGATAAATTCCCTCATACAAAAAGGAGCAATTCAACCGGCGCAAAATTACCCGGGCTTCTATTCAACCATGTTTCTAGTGACAAAGAGCAGTGCTTATTTCCACATTCCAATTGCGAAGAGTTTTCGTCGGTACCTGAGATTCGCATTCCAGGGCCGACAGTGGGAATTCAAAGTTTTACCATTCAGAATTTCCATGGCTCTTCGGGTCTTCACAGGGTGGTTTTTACAATAACAGCATACCTCTGCAGGAGAAGCATAGCAGTCCACACTTACATAGACGATTGGCTGTTAAAAGCACACAATCGGGAAAGTCTTGCAGTAAATCTGGAGATAGTTTTGAAAACTATCACAGACTTAGGCTGGATAATAAACTTTCAGAAATCAGAGCTGACTCCATCCCAGAAGTTTGTTTACCTGGGAATGTTCTTCGATCTAGAGATAGGGTATGTTTATCCTACTCAGGAGAGAGTAGAAATACTCATCTCCCCCTACCCCTCGGTTCCCCCCATCCAACATTATAAATTCTAAAAAAATTCAAAAAATTCTTCTCAGTAATACAGTCAGTGTGCAACAGTCATCATGTACTGGCACAGGTTTACTTGAGAATGCTGGGGTTGATGGTTTAACTGGAACCAGTCATTCCACAGGCGGCCTATCCAGTTATTTCTCATGACACAGTGGACCCAGAGGACAGGTTTCCTGGACCCAGAGGTGTCAGTGTTGGAACCTCTTATTCACCACCTTCAATGGTGGATGAAGAGAGAGAATCTCCTTGCGGGTGTGATGCTCACCCCACCCTCAAATAACGATGTACACAGATGCATCAATGGAGGGATGGGGTGGGTGGGGGTGGTGGAGGGGGTGGGGGTGGGGGTGAATGGTGCTTGCCTGTAAGAAGCCACAGTATCAGGGCTTTGGAATCTGGATCAGTCACAGGAATAGATAAATCTACTAGAATTACGAGCAGTAGTTCTGGGCCTGGAACATTTCTTACAGAGCAAGATTGTTCTAGTTCGATCAGACAACTCAACAGTAGTGACTTAGATAAACCGCCAGGGTGGAATGAAGTCGCCCAGTCTGTATGATGACTTGGAAACTGCTTTGCTGCTGTCTGGATCATATGATCACCTTGAAGGCAGTTCACATTCCGGGAAGGCTAACTCAGTTGGCAGACTCATTGAGCCGAAGGATGAGTGTTTTGCCTACGGAATGGCAACTAAATCTATGTGTGGCAGATCGTCTGTTCGACCACTGGGGGAAACCCAACATAGATTTGTTTGCAACGAACAAGAACGCGAAGATGACGACGTACGTCTCTCCGATTCCAGATCAAAGTACTTATGCAACAGATGCGTTAGCTATCAGCTGGGAGAAAATGTATGCATACGCATTCCCACCAGCAATCCTGATTCCAAAAGTTCTTCAGAAAATCAGGCAGGAGGGGTGCCAAGTGCTTCTGATCGCCCCACATTGGGCAAGCTGATCATGGGATACGGATCTGCTGGACCTTCTGGTCTGCAATCCGGTTCCTCTGCCTCTGAGGGACAATATTATTTTCCAGGGCAAGTCCCTTCACAACAACCCGTCAATGTTCCAAATGACTGTGTGGATGTTGTCAAGGGCTTTTCTGAGCAAGCAGCCATGTTTATGGCAAAAGCCAGAAGGAGGTCAACCTCCAGAGCATATAACTATAAAATCAATTGATTTGCAAAATGGTGCTCAATCAGAGATGTTAATCCAATGAATGCATCTATTCAGATAGTAGCCAATTTTCTCTGTCACCTGTATGATGCCTATAACCTCAAGCCTAACTCTATTGCTGGCTACAAGTCACCTTTGATGTCAGTTATTCCTTGCTTGGCTGATAGGGGAAGTGATGAAGTCTGTTTATTGAACACTTTAATAAAAGGCATGGGTAATCTAAGACCAAGAAATCCTCCAGTGATTCTGTCTTGGAGTTTATTTCTAGTACTTCAAGTGCTAGCAGACAAACCCTTTGAACCACTAAGTGTCATTTCTATGAAAACGTTGACACTTAAGACTGTATTTATAATTGCTGCGGCCTCTGCAAGATGGAGAAGCGAGATTCATGCTCTATCCGCCGAGGCAGACAGCTATGTGGTTACAGGGGAAGGCGTTAGGCTTCTACCTAGGATAAACTTCATGGGTAAGAACCAATCTTTGAAATATCCAGGTCAACCAATTGTTTTACCAGCTTTGACTAGGTTTGATCCTAATTCAAAAGCATTGTGTCCAGTCCGCGCATTAAACAGGTTCAAACAACGTACACAGGAATGGCGGACGGACCCATCCTCGTTATGGTTGTCATATTGAACCCCATGGTAGGGCGTCAAAGGACAATATATCTATGTGGATTGTGGAATGTATTCAATTTTGCCACAAATCTGCCACTGGTAGACAAGTTGACTTAGTGGATTGTGGAAACAACCGCATATTCGTGTATCATTTTTTCCTTCACTGATGTGGACTGGATGGATACAGCCTTCATGCATAAGGTCAGTACTGCTTTTTGTTGTTACATAATTTATTGTCACGATGTATTACCTTTATTTATTAATAAGGTAATGGTACCTGTGTATTATGTGGTTCATTTATTGAGAGTATATGAAATGAAGCCTTTCGTCTCTTGTCCTGTAGTACTTAGCACCAGTACTTAGAGAGCATATGGAACATGGAGGTCATAGCTTTTCCTTTCCCAAAAGGAGGGGGGAGCACATGTGACATACGGTCATTACTCTCACCATTGGTTGTGTTATCCGATGTTCAAATCATTGCCTGATTGTGCGTGTCACACAATTTCAGATGTTAGTGCTTCATGCGCAAACCGCGCAAGGGATGAGCTGGTCTTTGGACCTCGCCTCCCTCCCGCCAAATTCTCTTATGAATTCTGGCAATATCATGGTGTTAGGGAGGTAAGAATATCTCTTGAAGTGAAATAAAGGAAATCACAAATTTTTTTTTTTCACAAGAGAGTTGTTATACTTACCTCCCATACACGGACCCGGCTTTTAAGTTGTATGTGTTGGCCAATAGTCAAGCTGAGGCAGTGACAGTCTGCGCATGCGCAAGGTTGGGGCCGGCATCCGGCTGACTGTCACCTGTCTACCTGCCCATTAAGGGCACCTATCTTTTTTAATCTGGGGTTATTGAGTCAAGGTCGATATTTAGGAAATATCATAGAGTGTTAGGGAGGTAAGTATAACAACTCTCTCCTGAAAAAAGAAATCTGTGATTTCGTTTATTAGCTGGGATAGCCAAGAGTCGTTCTCGACCCTTGGTTTCCCAAGCTAACAAAGATCATTTCAATGAGTTGATTCTCATTGAGGATGCAGAAAGAGCAGCTATGGCTGCTCTCTGGCATGAATGCACCGTCCTGCAGGGTATGCTGACCTGCATGGCGGAAGGTGGGGAAATGCCAGAGGCTGCTCCCGGAGTTATCTGGGACACCATGCGCTTATCCCAGGATTGCCTGGCCAGGGTGATCACTAGATCATTGGCGGAGTGGAGGAGAATGGTTCTTGATTGCGTAGAACCAGGACCAGAGATGAGGGCTGCATTATCTTCTGTGCCCTTCATTGGTCCGGGCTTGTTTGACAGCTCGGCACGACAAGCTCTTTCCAAGGTTGCATCAATGGTTGCAGAGCAGGAAGTAGTCGGCAAGTCGTGGAAGTCGATAAAGAGGATTCAGCTGCAGCAGTCCTACAAGCAGCATCGGCATGAGCAAAAGGGTCAGCGCCAGAGATCACCCTTCCATCCTTCTGGCCATGATGCCCATCGGGCATCCGGTTCACAGGGACCTGGCCGTTCATCCTCATACAAGTCCTCTAATAAGAAGCTGTATGAAGATGATAGGAAGGGTGGCGGCTCGGGTTCCGGTGGCTACTGTAAGGATAGCCATGGCGGCGGTCTCAGGCCGTCATATTCCAAGAAGCCACAAGGTGGCTGTGGGGTTCGGTCCTGGCTGGTTTCCGGCAAGACCCGGGAATATTTTTCAATCTCAGGGACGGCATAGCTTTTCCGGCGGAGTCAAGAGTTTGATTGCAGTTCTGGAGTCAGTTTCTCTAGGAGCCTTTCTGACGGCGCGTCAATTTCTCAGAATACTGGGTTTACTAGTATCTCTGGAGAAGGTGGTTCCTTATGCGGCACTCAGACGCAGGCCAATTCAGATGTACTTGATGTCATTCTGGTCTCAGAGAATGGATCCGTTGTCTCTGAGGATACCAGTAAAAGAACCGTTGATATTCCATCTTCAGTGGTGGTTATCAGAACAGAATCGCCTGCGAGGTGTTCCTCTACAACGTCCTCAACCCCAGATGTCCATCTTTACAGATGCATCGACGACGGGTTGGGGAGCAGTACTGGACGATCTGTCAGTGTCACGGGAATGGGATCTGACCAATGCGCAGAAACACATCAATGTTCTCGAATTATTAGTGGTGGCATTGGCACTTTGAAAATATGAGAACTTAATCTGAGACAAGATTGTCCTAGTAAGGACAGACAGCTCAACAGTGGTGTCTTATTTGAACCACCAAGGCGGGATGAGATCACCGGAGTTGTGTATGATTGTATGGGACCTTCTGCTGTGGTGACAAGAGAGGAATATTATTCTTAGGGCAGCACACATTCCAGGAAGATTGAACATCCTAGCAGATGCTCTCAGCCGAAGGACCGTTGGTCATCCGATGGAATGGCAGCACAACCAGTCGGTAGCGGAGGTTCTTTTCAAACATTGGGGCAAGCCAAATGTGGATCTATTTGCAATGAAAGGAAATGCAAAGATGGTCACATACTTGTCACCGATCCTGGACCTGCTAGCTCTAGCAGTAGACACACTGGCAATAAATTGGAAGGGAATGTACGCGTATGTGTATCCTTCAACAATTCTCATCCCAAAAATTCTGGCAAAGATAAGAGAGGGCATATGCCAAGTACTACTGATCGCCCCTCATTGGCCAGACTGATCATGGTTTACGGATCTGCTGGACCTTCTGGTCTGCAATCCAATCCCTCTTCCAGACAGAAGGGATCTGATCTCTCAGAACAAAGGTCTGTATCTCCACGACAGACCGGAGATGTTCCAATTCGCTGCATGGAAGTTATCAAGCAGCGTGCAATTAAAGGTGGCTTTTCTGAGCAAGCAGCGAAGTTTGTCGCTTCAGCCAGAAGAGGGTCTGCCACCAAGACATATAATTATAGAATCAACAAATTTGCATAGTGATGTAAGGGAAGAGATATTAATCCCTTTTCTGCATCTGTCCAACACATAGCAGATTTTACCTATCATTTATACGAAGTTGACAAACTTGTACCTTCAACCCTAGCAGCATATAAGTCTGCATTAGCATCAGTTGTTACCAGTCTGGCCATTGTAGGAGTGGAGAACGACACTTTAAATGAAGTTATTAAGGGAATGAACAATTTGCGACCTAGAGAGCCAATTCCTATCCAAGCATGGAATCTATCTCTTGTTCTACAGGTTTTAGGGCATGCTCCCTTTGAACCAATTGGATCTATAGATATTAAAGTGTTAACTATTAAGTCAGTTTTCTTGATTATAGCAGCATTGGCGAGAAGGAGAAGCAAAATTCATGCGCTTTCTGCCGAACAAGACTGTTTTGTCATTACGGGTGAAGATTTAAGACTACTACCATGTCTTTGTTTCCTGGCAAAGAATCAGTCACTTAAATATCCAGGACAGCTGATCAATTTGCTAAGTTTAATTAGACATGACCCAAGATTTTCTGCTTGGTGTCCTGTCCGATGTCTGAAAATCTATAAGAAACATACTGAGGAGTGGAGAGATGACTTCAATCACTGTGGTTATGTCTCAAAGCTGCTCATCTTCACACCTCGAAAGACACCATTTCTCATTGGATAGTCGATGCTATTCAGATGTCGCATAAAATCACAACAGGAAAGCAGATTGATTGTGCAAACACCCATCAAGTCCGAGCACTAGTAGCATAATCGGCCCTTTATAAGGGTGTCCCTTTAGAGGAGGTGATGTCTGTAGCACAATGGCATGCCGAGTCATCATTTACTGATTTCTACCTTCGCGATATCTCCAGCGCACTTAATCCGGTAGCCATCGCCATCGCCAATTTGTCGAATCTTAACTAAAGCCACATCCGACCACTAGTTACGCATACATCGCAAGATTATTCCACGTGCACTGAGCAATGGTGATGCACATGATCTGTGAATGACTGTGGATTGGGCGGAGCTCCTGTGATGATCAAGAAAGCCCAAACACTCAGAAAATGGTGAGTGTTTTCTTAATTTAAGTGACTAATATTAATTTACTTACAGTCAAATTCACAGACTGATTAAGTAAAAGTCTGGTTCAAGAGTATCTTATTCATTGCAACAGACATTAAACTCATTCAAATTTGAAAATCTAATCGATATACTGATTTCAACATTAGAAGTTGTAGTAGCTTCTTTTGCACTCTCCTGGACTGCCTTAGCTGAGACTTGGGGCTGACACTGGTCTGTTTGGCGGTGCCTCCCCATTTGACAGCCCTCTAAAATTTGTGTGGACAAATCAGGGGGGTGGGCTGGGGGGGGGGGTGTTGGTGTGAGCGCGGTCTGGACCATGGAAGTTTAGAACTCTGAGTCAGGTGGCGGAACCCAGGCATATGCCAGGGTTCTAGTCTCTTCACATCCTTCTCTGTTGGATGGTAGATGAGAGCTGGTTCGAGCCTCACCTCCCACCGCAGTTTCTTGGCTGAGGTGAGGCTGAGCTGCTTTCGCTGTTTGTCAAAACAAATATAAGAAGAATCTGACTGTGATTGGGAATTGACTCGGTACCTGGGGCTATGGTAATTCCCGGACATAGTATGGGCAGGATCATGGAGAGTGCGGAGTTTTTAATTGTTTATTTTGAGCTAGACTAGATAATAGACAGTATCATAATAGTACATCTGGTAAGTATTAACTATTCTCGTAGAAACAAAAGCGGATGCTTTTTTGATGCAGACTGGTTATTATTGTTCTGAATCTTGCATGTCTTTAGTTGCTCATTACCTAACCAAATTATATATCTGTCTTACCATCTTTTACTCTCAAAATGTAGAGCCTTGTTATTAGGAATTAAGATTTGATGAAATGATTGTTGTTATGTCTAGCTCTAGATGTGCATCCAATCCATATACTTGTTTATGGCATTCACTATTGTTGTCGTTACTGTGCTTGAAGTACTGGTGTTATCTGGATGCAACAGTAATAGGCCTTTCCACTTTATCCGTCCATCATATGATGTCATAGTTAACTATGTGATGTGTAGAATAACATCATAATCAATCACGTCATTATGACATCATGAATGACATAGAAAATATGTCACGAACGCATAATTGAAGATGGTCTATGCATTGTTGTACTAGTTGTATGTCTTTACTATTTACCGTATTTCGCTTAATAATAAATTTCCACCACCTACGTTTAATGTATACCTCAAAACATCACCGGGGAAGTGAAATTATTTGATTTGAGTGCGTAAATATTGCGTATCATTTAATAAAGCTTGTATATTACATCAAAATTAATCCACAATTTGATATAAAATGGCGTCGCGAAAAAATACAAATCACGTGATTCGACTTCAATTGAAGAGTTTATTTTAGAGCGAGTACTCAGATATAAATATTCTGGAATCGGGGACTCGGAACTCGGGAATACCTATATATTATCATTGCGCAATAGGAACTGAGTATTATTCTGATCTTAAAAAACGGGTACCCGTTTGATAAACTCCCGTTAGTGTATAATATCTCACGAGAACATGATGCCTCCCAACTTAAGAAGCCGACTATATTGTCATTCATAATAATTCAATTTGGATCATTTAATGTTGACCGGCGTTACAAAATTGATGCACATTTTCTCCCGTGCTTGTTGTTTGGTGCATAAATTTGGTCTTAAAATATATTTGTAAGGAAGGTATTTAATGACGCCAAGACTGTTTTACGCGCATTTTGACTACAAAAGTGTGGAATAAACTTTATTATATCTTGAACATACGTGGCCTACTACTAGTATTAATCTAATAGGCGGTCGAGATTTACAAATCCGAGGCCTGTATTGACTTCTAGAGGGGCCGGGAATGTATCAGGGCAGAGATCGGTCTGAAGTAGACACACCCTGTGACATGATTGTTATTATTATACACGCTATTCTTACAAATTTGCTCTTAGGAAAAATTTTCCTATACAGTCTGCTGAGTTAGGGGGTGGGCTTCTAATACAGAGTTTTGCCGTTTTGAAACTGCTAAGAAATCATTGGAGCTCATATGTCAAAGTTAGGGGGTGGGCTTCTATTAGAGCATAGGCTACTATTAAGCGGAATACTGTAATAAACATTCTGTTGAATATGTTGAAACTAATTTGACTGGGCCCTGTTGCTGCTATAGGCAGCAACAACACCCAGTCAAATTAGTTTCAAAATAGGTAACAGCTTATCTTTATAGTTTTCTGGAAATTGATATTCTACTTCAAATAATACTTACCAGATGTACTATTATGATAATGTCTATTATCTAGTCTAGCTCAAAATAAACAATTAAAACTCTGCACTCTCCATGGTCCTGCCCATACTGTGTCCGGGAATTACCATAGCCTCCAGGTACCAAGTCAATTCCCAACAACAGTCAGATTCGTCTATTTTGCTCGACTTTACAGTCGCGTTTTTCTAAGTCATAATTTAGCTTGAATTTTTGCGTTTTTAGAATTCTATGCATGATTTGATCACTGGCATTATGGAAGGGAAATGAAAATCATCACAGGGGCAGGTATCAATCTAGAATTAATGCATTCATGCCGTAATGACTGTTTGAAATTTCCTGAAATTGGCACATTGTTTTAAAATGGTAGGCATTGTTGGAGTCGCTCCGTTTCCCGTCAACATTTTAATCTTATCCGGGTACTCAGTTAATTTCTCTTGCGATGGATGCGCCTGTTGCCAAGATGGCATCGCCCATGATTAAAGTTTTGTTTTGGCTTGGCATGTCTACGCACTCTGTTTTAAGCCGATCAGTAGCTCTCATTTCACTGTCGAGGGTGTTTGTAGCAATCCGTCTGATTTTCTTGGCTATTTTAACGCTGGTTAATTACGAAGTCGTGTTTATTAAATTTTCACTCTAAAAATTTTCAAATATTTCCAGTCTAAAACTTGGTTATCATTAATTTGAGAGAAAGTTAATGTTTTTAAAGTAATTTAAAATTACAATCAATTAATTCATTATATTATCATGTGCAGTGTTTTAATTCTTATTCTGTGTTCGCAGAAAGTGAAGGGGCAAGGCAAGGCCCTGCCTGATATGGTTTGCTCACGCTGTAACCGCTTCATGAAGTTCTCGGGACATCACTGTGCAGCCTGCGTGAAGTGCAAAGTTGGAAGCCTTTGCGTTGTAAGCGCGAAATGGTCGTCGGAGATGGTGGCAGAATTTGATCATTCGGCGTGCGCATTTGGAGAGAATCGCGAGAGACAAGGTGGCCAAAGTGGATCAGGCATCAGTCAAAGGTCTGGAAGAGCGCCTGAATGAGCAGATGAACTTGGCCTTTGGTGTTTTGGCGGCCCAATTCAAGGCGATGTTTGAGTCCTTTCAGTCCACGGTCCCTTTGATGCAGGCTGGTGCAGGATTACCTATCAGTGGTCCGGCTAGTTCTGCGGAGAGACATGACCTGTCCTTCCTCTTACTTTGGCTCAAGAGCCGACGAAGGAGGAAGAAGATATCCTCCTGATGGAAGACTCTGGCATGCCAGAGCTTTCACAGGTGACAGAATCCAGGACATCCCGCGGGTCACCGACGGGTTTTGTATGGGGTTGTCAACCCGGTGGAGATGTCGACGTTCCGTCTGGCATTTTTCACCCGGATTTTGCTCAGTCTGGAGGGCCATCCGAGCCGTCTTATACGGCTCCCGTCAGCGTCGCAGATGCGGTTATGACGGCTCCTCTCGGAGTCCCATCTCCTGCTGTAGTAGCGCCTGTAGTCCTGGCTCCCATGCTGAAGCCGATGGATTGCGGTGATTCCATATCGGGTGATTCGCTAGATAATGGAGCAGCAAGTAGTCGAGCCACAGACCTGCTTCGAGTGGGAGGTTTGGTCCGTATCTCTCAGCATGGATTGTCGGTGGCCTTTTCATCCAAGATGAGAAGGAAAATGAGAATGGTAGTCCGTTAATGGACGAATCATCGTTTTGCACTGAAGCTGAATGGGTGCAGGTCCTTGGCTGGATGTCCGACCGTCTTGGGTTGACATCGGTTCAGGGATCTCAGCACAATCCGGTGATGGAGCGGATGTCAGAGTGTTTGGCTAGCGCTCTGTTGGCTCTTCGGCCATGCCAACTCTTCCCCTGGATGCTCAGACTTATGGCATGCAAGAAGTCACGGCTTACTGTCTGGTTCAGCCCGAGTATTCTTTGCCCAAGGTCCCTAAGGGGATAAGGAGTAGGGTCCGCTTTCCAGAGCAGGCCTACCATCAGTATGCTCATGATCCTCGACTTTCAGTTGGGGAAAGAGAAGCACTGAATAGGCCGTTAGCCGGGAAAGCCAAGGGTCATTCTCGACCCCTGGTTTCCCAAGCTAACAAGTATCCCTTCAATGAGTTAACTCTCATTGAGGATGTGGATCTGTCCTGCAGGGTATGCTGACCTGTGCGGCGGAAGGTGGGGAAGTGCTGGAGGCGGCTCCCGGCATTGTCCAGGATGGCATGCATTTGTCCCAAGATTGCCAGACCAGGGTGATCACCAGATCATTGGTGGAACATATGAGAATGGTTCTCGATTGTGTAGAACCAGGACCAAAGATGAGGGCTGCATTATCTTTCGCGGCCTTCATTGGTCTGGGCTTGGTTGGTGGCTCGGCATGACAAGTCATCTCCAAAGTTGCGTCTATGGTGGCAGAGCAGGAGGTTGTCGACAAGTCGTGGAAGTCGACAAAGAGGACTCAGCCGCAACAGTCCTAAGATCGCCCTTCCGTCCTTCTGCCCGTGATACCCATCGGGCATCCAGTTCACAGGGACCTGGCCATTCGTCTTCATACAAGTCCTCTAATAAGAGGCTGTATGAAGATAATAGGAAGGGTGGCAGCTCGGGTTGCCGTGGCTACCGTAAGGATAGCCGTGGTGCCGGTCCCGGGCCGTCATATTCCAAGAAGCTGCGAGTTGACCATGGGGGACGGTCCTGACGGGCTACCGTACTGGTGGCGCAAGGAACGCAGGGAGTCGAGAATCTTCACCCAAGCGAATTAATGTCTTATCGCACAATATCGACCACGAGTTGTGTGCAGATTCCTTCCATCGGAGGCAGACCAACTGTTCTCAAACCAGTGGGAACAGGTGTGCAAGATTGTTTAGTCTGTCATTGGCTAAGAAACGGCTACGAACTGGACTGGCTCATCCGTCAATCCTTAGTTCCATTAACAACGACTCCAGTATGGGCTCCCGTTCCAAGGAAATCCGATCATCTAGATGCCATTTACTCAGAAATCAGAATCCCAGATATTGATCCCTTTTCTGCATCTGTTCAACACATAGATTTTATCTGTCATTTATATGAGGTTGACAAGCTTGTACATTCAACCCTAGCAGCATATAAGTCTGCATTAGCTTCAGTTGTTCCCAGTCTGGCCACTGTAGGAGTAGAGAACAACACTTTGAATGAAGTTATTAACGGAATGAGTAATTTGCGACCTAGACAGTCGATTCCTATCCCAGCATGGAATCTATCACTTGTTCTACAGGTTTTAGGGCATGCTCCCTTTGTACCAATTAGATCTATAGATATTAAACTGTCAACTATTAAGTCAGTGTTCTTGGTTGCAGCAGCATCGACGAGAAGGAGAAGCGAAATTCATGCGCTTTTTGCCGAACAAGACCGTTTTGTCGTTACGGGTGAAGTTTTAAGACTATTACCACGTCTTTGTTTCCTGGCAAAGAATCTGTCACTTAAATATCCAGGGTAGCCAATCAATTTTCCAAGTTTAATGGGACATGACCCAAACTCTTCTGCTTGGTGTCCTGTCAGATGTCTGAAAATGTATAAGAATCATACTGAGGAGTGGAGAGATGACCCAAAATCTCTGTGGTTATGTCTCAAAGCTCCACATCTTCGCACCTCGAAAGATACCATTTCTCGATGGATAATCGATGCTATTGAGGTGTCGCACAAAATCGCAACAGGAAAGCAGATTGATCGTGTGAACGCCCATCAAGTCCGAGCACTAGCAACATCATCGGCCCTTTATAAGGGTGTCTGTTTAGGGGACGGGATGTCTGTAGCACAATGGCATGCCAAGTCGTCATTCACTGATTTCTACCTTCGCGATATCTCCAGCGCACTTAATCCGGTAGCCGTCGCCAATTTGTCGAGTCTTAACTAAAGCTACATCCGACCACTATTTTCGTATACATCGTAGTGTTCTGCCACATGCACTGAGCAATGGTGATGCACATGATCTGTGAATGACTGTGGATTTGGCGGAGCTCCTGTGATGATCAAGAAAGACCAAGCACTCTGAAAATGGTGAGTGTTTTCTTAATTTAAGTGACTAATATTAATTTACTTACAGTCAAATTCCGAGACTGATTAAGTAAAAAGTCTGGTTCAAGAGTATCGTATTCATTGCAACAGCCATTTGACTCATTAAAATTTGAAAATCTAATCGATATACTGATAGTTTTTTCAAAATTAAAAGTTGTAGTAGCTTCTTTGCACTCTCATGGACTGCCCTAGCTGAGACTTGGGGCTGACACTGGTCTGGTGGGTGTTGCCTCCCCTTTGACATCCCTCTGGAATTTGTGCAGACAAATGAGGGGTGGTGGTGGGGGTGTTGCGGTCTAGACCATGGAAGTTTGGCACTCTATGAGTCAGATGGCAGAACCTAAAGCGTATGTTGGGGTTCTAGTCTCTTCACAACCTTCTCTGTCGGGTGGGAGATGAGAGCTGTTTCGAGCCTCACCTCCTCCCACCGGAGTTTCTTGGCTGTCGAAATCTGGAGTTTATCATAATAGTACATCTGGTAAGTATTATTCGAGGTGGAATCAAAAAAGCATCCGCTTTTGTTTCTACAAGAATTGTTAATACTTACCAGATGTACTATGACCTGGGGTGAGGCTGAGGTGAGGCTGAGGTGAGGCTGAGCTGCTTTCGCTGTTTGTCAAGACAAATATAAGACGAATCTGACTGTTGTTGGGAATTGACTCGGTACCTGGAGGCTATGTAATTCTCAGACACAGTATGGGCAGGACCGTGGAGAGTGTGGAGTTTTCATTGTTTATTTTGAGCTAGACTAGATAATAGACATTATCATAATAATACATCTGGTAAGTATTAACAATTCTCGTAGAAACAAAAGCAGATGCTTTTTTGAGTCAGGGAGTTCAGGGATCGATCGATCACAACACGAATGAAGTCTGTGTGGAGCTTAGCTAGAGGTGGGCAGGGTGTAGCAAAAACTGGAAAGGTCCATTCTGATCAGTAGTTTATGCAACACTTCATGTCATTTGTTGATATTATTAAAAAGCTGTATTATTGAACCGTTAGCTGTAACAATTGTACAAATTGTACTAACTGCTTGCTTGTTTAACACATTGCATCAATGGACATTTATTGTTATCTTTAAATACTGATATACAGGAAGAAAAAATGTGTTTTTGAAACGGAAAAAACAAGTGTGACATGTTATTATTACGACAGAAATGTAAAAAATTTGTCAGACCGACTGACTGACAAACAAACTTGAATACGAGTTTCACAACTTCAAATGTATTTTGACAACATTTCACTATTAATATGACTGACACCTAGAGACCAGTGTGATAACAGGACTTATAGCTTGTTTTGTCAGTGATAAAAGTTCTCTCCCTTTAATGGTTAAACAGGCCAAACTGGCCTCTGCCGTGCTTTTGAAGAATGTCCATTTGCGGAACGAGAAGGCTTTTTGAATATTTACAACTAGCATGACTGGCTCGATAACAGAGCTACATTAGCTTTTCCAGTGGTAAATATTAAAAAATAGTCTTCAATTGACCTGCAAATGGGTAGTCAATAAACACACATTTTGATTTTTTTAAACTAAGCTTAACCATTAAAGGGTTAATAATTTTCCCATCTATTTGCTAGCTTCCTGCATGTGGGCGTTTCACTTGTCAGGCCATCTGCCTCTTTCATTCTACCAGATAACAATTTACATTTCCCTAACACTGTCCTCATGTCTTTCTGGACAAATTACATGAATATGAACATCTCTGAGCCAGTGAATGCTGGAGCACATAATTAATCTTAATTATGCATTTAAATAATTATTTAAAAATTTAAAATTTATTAACATTATTAACCTCATCATGGTACTTATAACAATTAACCAAGTTGTGTGCAAGATGTTTAAAGAAAATCTAAATATTTGCTCAGTTAATGTTCATTTGCAGGAGGTCAAAAAAATTCTAGTTTTTACTTTGTCAATGCCCATTCACTGACCATGAGAAGAATAATTGTTGTAAATTTACCACTGTCTTGCTTACCTTACCTAGCCAGTCATTCAAGTGAAAAATTAAAAAAAAATCTCTTGGACTCATAGTTCCTCAAGATCATGACAGGCCATTTTCATTCATCTTGACAATGAAAGGGTTAAGTTGACACAACAGGTGTTAATGACCATGTCAACCAGAATGGATTGTGTGCCACAGTGGTTTTGAGAAACCATTTTCCCCCCATTTTAATGGCACTTAATAATGGAGCCAGTCATCCCTGTGGTAGATATTAAAAAATAGGCCTCCTTTTGATCTTCAAATGGACATTTACTAAGCATATATTTAGATTTCTTGGACAAATCTTTATCATTAAAGTAATTAATATTAATTATCTGAAGGAAAATGCAACCTTTGTGTTAACCTTGATGAGTTGATTATCATCAATAGGCTTGCTTTAGATAATTGACAGATGTGTTTCTGATAATCCATAGACTTGGTGATTGTCAGATGATTTTCTATCACAGTTACACCTGCCTTATGTGACCAACTTGCAGTGGTGAACCACATAATCTGGTGTGTAATCACAAGTGCAAGTCAGTTGTGGCCAAACAATGAAGGATTCCAGTTTCTCAGTCAATCATATGACATCATAATCAACTATGTGACTTGTAGGCTAATGTCATAATCAATTATGTCATGAATGATGTAGCTAAGTTCGCCTCGAACGCATAATTGATGACGGACTAAGTGGTGTTGTACGAATTGTATGCATTTACTATATAATAAACTGGGCACTGTTGCTGCCAGCAACAACACGAAGTTAAATTAGTTTCAAATTATTCAGCATCTTGCCTGTATAGAATTCTGGAAACTGATAGTCAGGGATCGATCGATCCCAACACAGGTTAAGTGTGGGTGGAGCTTAGTTAGAGATGGGCGGGGCATAGCTAAATCTGAAATCCTCCATTTCACAGTCGGTCTGTTCCAGTCTTGACGACGTTATTACAATCCTCCATTGTCATCATTCTTTAATCCTTCTTTGATCAAAATTAGGTAAGAGAATCCAAATTTTTGGTTAGTGAATATCTATTTGCATGCCAAAATAATAAAAATTTTTAAAAAGTTACCACCTGCAGCTCTAGATAATAACGAAGACTGTTTTTGAAAATTTACAACTGCAATGACTGACTCAAAAAATAGTTTTCACTTCACCTACAAATGCATATTTCTGATGACCATTGTATACGCCATTATCATTTGGCTTATTGGTCTCTTGAACATGCTTGACTGTATATCATTGTACACGCTTACATTAGCCGGATAATTTTCATCTTATTTCTTTACATCTTAGTTGTGTTTTGTTTAACCCATTAATGGTGAGATGTACAAAGGGAGGTAATTCCTATGATTTCTAAATAATCTGTTATATTAAAACAACCCCAATGTATTTTTTTAAATTTCTTTGTAATAGATAATACATGACTTCAGTTAATTCACTGCATGCACTATCGTTAGCCCATCGGGCCCCCATTTAACCGTTTAATTGTCAAGATTGTTCATCAAATTCCCAGTATTTGGTTATTAAATGTCCATTTGCAGACCAAAATAATTGTATTTTTGAAAGTTACCAATGCGATGACTGGCTAGGTCATTGAACCAGTGATTGCAGTTGTGCACTTCCAAAGATCATCTTCTCTTGGCTTGCAAATGGACAGTCTTTATGACACCTTGCTGATTGGGGTCGGCTTAATCATTAAAGTGTAAATTCTGGATTGCTTCTTATTTCCTGTACCAGTCGCTGTCTGACATGGAAGTATTTTGAAGTATATATGTAGGTTATTTTTTGTATCCAAGAGTTATCTCCCTTGGTATATATCACAGTATAGGCTTCATGGATATCAATTTAATATTGAGATTCTAATAACTAATATTATTTTTAATTAGCCCTGTTCACCATAGATATTCATTACGATGCTAAATAAATGATTATTTAGAAGATAATCTGAATGAAAGTCATGGCTGCCGAAGTTATAGTACAGCTGCGAAATATGTTAGGCCATTTCCAAAGCAAACAGAGGGCAGCAATGTCTTCCAATCCAATTATGTTCGAAATATTCAACAGTGTTTTATTTGGAAACCTCTAAGTTATTTCGTAGATGTACTGTAGCAACGTCTTTCAATCAAATTGTTTTTAAAATTCACATTTAATTCACTTAAAACCAGCCTTAGAAAATTTCTGCAATTTACAATGAACAAGGTTAATTGTGTGAGCTACTTTTATTATCTAACCTATGTTGCACTTTTTTCTCTGTCTAGCTAATAACGAACTCCCAGGCCAGTCTGGGATTGCACAAGGTGAATCATACTCATCGAGCGCTATGCACCAATACGGTTTTGTGATGGTTTAGGGGGTCCTGGGCTAAGTCTTTAAACCCTTTAACATTCAAATTTGCTCAAGAAAATTAAAATTTTCAAATGGAACACGTCCATTTGCAGACCAAGATAGGATTATTTTGAAAACTTATCAATAGAATTACTGGCTTGGTTATCGAGCCAGTCTTTCCAGTGGTAAATTTAAAAAAAGAAGTCTTGGACATTTCTCAAGACCATTGAAGAAGCGTTTTTTGGCTGATATGAGTTGTAAAGGGTTAATTGAAGTTTAGAATTGACTGGACCAATATTGGTTAAGAATAGCTTAAATTAGTTTTTACCAGTCGGCATTCATTTTGCTGACATACCTTCTGAACGGAAACATATGCTTTGCTAAAAGCTGTGACACCATGTGGCATCATTAGGATGGAAGTAAAACCATTCTTAACTAACATTTGTGCAATCAAACTTGAACATAAAATACAGGGTTAGCCCAAGATCAGTTAAGCTATGGATAAACCATCTTGATGTATAGAACTCATCTAATTTATTATATTATTTGACAATTTTTTTAATTTAACTTGTTTTTATCATTAAGTTGCACTTTTAAAAATTATTATTTGCAGTCAATGAAGATTTATTTCTTGGTGGAGATAAAGAAAATAACACCTAGTTTTATCTTTTCAATTTGAACAATTATTATAGTGATTTTCTGTTCAGTCTAATTAGTTACTGTAAATCTCATATCTGATTGAAAGTGCCTGGATGATGTGCCATGTCATATATAGGGTTTCACCATTCAGTGCTGAAGTTGATTACGCCTGTTCAGTAATTGGAAAGCCACAGCATATCATGTTGTCTAAATATATTTAGTATTTCAGGAATAATATTAGGGTAAATATTTTGCCCGAAAGATTGCCATCTAATCTTGGTATCTATCTAGTCTGTGTTTCATAGCTAACATAGTGTTTTTGTGGGCACGATGTGCACTATAAAAAATATTAACTTTGCCTGTTTACCTTTTCTGCACGTAGGTATCCCATATGAGATAACGACATATACAACTGATAAGAGCGGAGCGTCGACCGACGCTAATGTTTTTATTGTCCTCTATGGAAAGGATAGATGTACAAAAGAGACGTCATTATGCACAAGTAAACGTGAGAGAAAAGACAAATTTAAGCGTGGTGCAACCGACAAATTTGTCGTGGAAGTGAGTCACTGAGATTATGTTTTCAAATTGTCCTTATGTCTATGGCCTTTGATCTATCCCCGAGTGGGTGAACTTACTCGGTCAGCAATGGATGATCAAGATATTGACTGCATAAATCCAAATTGGCATTGGGCAGGAACAGATTTTTAAAGAATCCGTCGTCTGTCTTTCAGTCCATCAACTTTTGTTTAAAAATGGTACTTCTCATTAACGGCTCAGCGGGTTTCAAACTAATTTGGCTGGAATGACGCTATGGGGGGAAGTATTTGGGTTAAAAACTTGACTTTGTGACAAATTTACCAGAAATGCTTACCTCAAAATGCTACGCCTCAGTAACCGCTTGGCAGATTTCAACTTATTTTGATTGAAAGGACCATATTGGGCTAGGTTTCAGAACCTGTATACCGAATATTGATTGGTCAATTTTTTGGGTCATTTTATGAAAGATTTACTGGAAATTCCCAAAACTTTTCTCCTTAACTGCTTGATAGATTTCAACAAAATTTGGCCAGAATGGCCCTATCATGGTAGGCTCCAGAATTTCTATTCAGAATACTGCTTGGTCAAGTTTTGGGTGAAAATCATGGATTCCTTTCTAATTTCCCGGAAATTGTCAAAGCACATCTCCTGCTTAAGAGCTTGGTGGATTTTATCCAAATTTGCCCGGAAGGATTCTCTAATCGTAGGCTCTAGAAACTCTATTCAGAATTTTGGTCGGTCAGTTTTTGGGCGGCCATTGTGGATTTTAAAAAAGATTTCCGGAACCATTTAAAACGCTAGTCATTAATTAATGGCCTGCACCAAACTTGGTTGGAAGGCTTCAGCATGTCAACTTGGATTTAAATTAAATTTAAATGTAAATGGTTCAAATGCTATTGGTCCAGGTGAGCATTGCAGACCCTTTGGCCTTTTGTTGAGCTAAACAGCAGAAATATTTGTTGAAATTAGTTGAATGTGTTTCAGAGCACGTTTATGTGATCTGATAAATTAATCTTTGTCTTTTGTCTTGTCCGCTATGTTGTCTTCCTTGTCTCCAATGTTGTCTGGATAGTCTGCTATATGCAGCTTATTGTCATTCTTAGATGGAAGACATAGGCGACACTGTGGAGAAGTTACGTATTGGACATGATGGTTCAGGATTTGGTGCTGGCTGGCATTGTCAGAAAGTGGAAGTGAGGAAACTATACACCACAGGCAGGGTAATCATCAGATTAGCTTTTATTTTCCATATCTTCCTAATTAACCAGTTTTCATTAGCAGTTTGATTTCCACTGTATTACTATTTTCTATGTTATGACAGAATGAGGTATAACTATAAAAGATGACCAGTTTTGTATGCCTATAAATGTTGGGATGTGTTATAGATTAGTTTAGTACATCCGTGTACCAATCCATCCATCCATCCATCCATCCATCCACACCCATCCATCTGCCCCTCCATCCATATGCCCCTCCATACATCCATCCACCCACCCACCCACCCACCCACCCACTCACTCACCCATCCATCCATCCACATACCCACCCATCCACCAACCCACACACCCATGCATCTGTCTGCATCTCAATCCACCAGCCCCTCTGTCCATCCATCCACTGATCCATTCATTCATCCATCCATCCATCCACTGACCCACTAGCCCGCCCGCTCACCCATCCACCCACTGACCCGCCTACCCATCCATCCATCCATCCATCCATCCAATAGCATGCATTGTGCTTTCACTGTGAATTTTTAAAATGTCCTGGTGAAGTGGTACGAGAATATTTAATATATAACCAGCAGATGATTGTATACAAGATTCGGTCCCCTGGGTCAGATGTCAAGGTCACAGCTAACAGGTCAAAAATACAATTTTATCCAATCACCTTTTAAACCTAAGCGTGGGAATTGGTATATTGGAATGTGGAACATTGTTTTAGGCATTTGATTGTGAATCTCTCCATACATGTATTCATCTTTGTAGATGCCAATAATGGCTGCCATCATATGTAATTTCATCCATAGACAAATGGCAACGTTTATGCATAGAATGTCACGTATGCTATATCTTTTGAACTACTAGACATATTTTTATTAAATTTGACCATCACTAGATGGCAAGGGTCACGTACCAACATTCACGTTACAAATGTTACGCCTTAGTGTCATATCCAGAGGTCAAATATATTGTATGACATAATGTGTGTAAGAATTGGTTATAGTTTACCACTTGCCATTAACCAAACTTAGTCTGCCAATGCACACAACTATATATTAAGCACACACCCATGCTTGCATGTAAACATTACAGAAGCTATGCATACATATAATGGATGAATCCAAGATGAATATGATTTGTCAGTCAAGTATATGACATCTTAACCATTATGTCACATATAGGCTGATGGCACAATCATAATTGACAGAAATACTCCATCATGAACCTGAAATAGGCCATCAGTTGCATGAATTGTATGTCTTTACCATTTAAAAAATATTCTGTTGAATATTTTGAAACCAATTTGACTGGAGGCTGTTATAGTCATAGGCAGTAACAGGCCCCAGTCAACTTAGTTTCAAAATATTCAACAGATTAGCTGTAAAATTACCATGAAATTGGGATTCTGGGAATTCAGGATTCAAAGTATGTAAATCGACCCCAACATGCGCAAAGCATGGGCGGACATTAGCTAGAGATGGGTGGAGCATAGCTAAAAGTGGATTCATACATTGTGCACACAGAGATACACGTATGTCGGCATGCAGACATCGACTCAGACATGCAGGCACACATGCACGCATGCTCGCATGCATGCATGCACACACACACACGTGCGCATGCACGCATGCATGCACGCATGCACACACACACACACTGGCATGAACATAGTTTGATATAGAATCACTATATTGCAAATATCTTATGTGATTGACTTATATGCACTGTCTAATACTGTGTGCCATGCTGTGTGTGTTTGCTACAAGCACTACTAACCATATCTGCGTTTCTCACATTTTGTTCAGGGCAAGAATTATAAAGAACAGGTGGGTTTATTAATATGTATGTCTATGCTGTAATAACTTGCATGCCTTCATGCCTTACAAAGAGATGATCAAATCTCTCTTAGCCATTTAATGGTCAAGATGGCCAAAGCCATCCTTTGAACTGTTCATTAGCAGGACAAGAGAAGACTAATTTTGAACATTTATAACTGGAATATCTGGCACAAAAATGGAGCCAGTCATTTTGGTGATAAAGTTTCTGAAAATAGTCTTCTTGACCTGCTAATGAGCAGGATATAATCTAATTTAAATTGATCAAGATTTTTTATTTTCTCGACCAATTTTGACCATTAAATAGTTAAAATCTAACTTAAGCACCAAAGAATAGTTTGAATTTTGTCGTAGAAGATTCCCATTTGCAGAACAAGAGAAGGCTTTTTGGACCACAGGATTCTTGATTCAGCAGACATTTTCTATGCCAAGCCCAATTCTAGCTAACCTCCGCTCACTTTTTTATGTGTGTTGGAATCAATTTTAACACTGAACCCTTAATTCACAGAATCTAAATTCCAAGGTAATTATACAGGTAAGATGTTGAATATTTTAAAATAAGTTTTGCTTGCTATGGCAGCAATAGTTAATGGTCAAATTAGTTTCAAAATATTCCACAGAATGCTTTAAATTGCCTGCAACAGTCATTAGTCAAATTAGTTTCAAAATATGCAATAGCTTTCCTATATAGTTGTACACTGGAATTTTGAGAGTTTTAGAGTTACTTAGGATAATAGCTCAAAGTCGACTGATGGATTTTCTCGAAAATTGTTCCCAGGATAGCATTCAGGATTTTGGTGACAGAAGACAAAAGCCATTGAGATTAAGTTATAGAGATTTTCTAGATTATAGCTAGTATTGTACCATAATCTGCCAGTTGCCCATGCATGCCCAGAGACATTTTGGAATCATAGGGTGAAAGCTTGTAGTGATATAATTAAATAGATATTATGTTTCTGGGATAAACCCAAGCTCTTCTGAAACAATTCTTTTTTGGCACGCCTTGTAATATTTAGCGTTATTGAGTTCTAACTTCGTGGGTGATCACATTTAGCCATAGGCTACCGACTATATAAATATCTATGTCACTCTGACGATGTACCAAAGTTTGATTAAAATCTTCCCAAACATATCTTATACTAGTGTGTAGTACGCAGTCAGATTCTGAAAATTCCTAATGCAAATTTTTTAAACATGAGCAAAACTGGTAACAGAAAATTAATATTATTCATATACCACATTTGTAAAAAAAAATCATAAGATTTGGAAAACAAATTTGCTCATGAGACGAGGTTTAACCAAAATTTTGTTTTAAAGATATTTGTTTATTATTTTTAAAATATTCAAAAGATTTCCTGTATGTTTTGTTTGAAATATGAATATCAGGGATTACAAAGAGTCCTGTCCATTCTTCTATACATATAATGCAGAGGCTAATCCACACCTTATGTTCACTCATCACGAACCCTAGTTAGATGATCAAATTCTGGTGGCCTAGGTCGCATTACAACACGATGCCATTCTGACATCAAATTATGAACGTGTCACAGCCCCCCCCCCCTCTACCTAAGTAAACTAGATAAATGAACTGCAGAGTATGCACAAAAAAATACAATGGACCTTTCTAGTTTTAGCTATGCCCCGCCCATCTCTGGCTAAGCTCCACCCACACCTCGCTCGTGTTGGTATCAATTGATCCCTGAACTTCCTCACGATCAATTTCCAGAAAACTATACAGGTAAGCTATTGACTATTTTGAAACTAATTTGACTGGGTGCTGTTGCTGCCTATGGCAACAACAGTGGCCCGTCAGTCAAATTAGTTTCAAAATGTTCAACAGCATCATTATTAAATAGCAAAGACATACAATTCATACAACGGGTCAGATTATTAAACATTTCTTTCTCTTCTTGCATTCATCTTTTCACTTCAAGAGTATACTTACCTCCCTAATACTCTTTGATATTGCTAAATATCGGCTTTCACTTAATAAAACACTCAAGATTTAAAAAGAAAGTCAGAAGTCAGTCAGGCGGATGCCAGCCCCACCACCGCGCATGCACCAACTAGTACTTCCTCTTTGCTAATTTATTGGCAGAGGGTCTACACATGCTTTGTTGCTTTAAGCTTTTCTTAGCTGTTTAAGACTTAAATTCATTCGCTAGAAGTGTTATATATCCTGTGTGAGATGGCAGATCGTCTATATTTGCCGGAGGAGGGCCCAGGACCTAGCCATCAGGTGACTTCTTGTATATTTTAGCGAGTTTATCCCGTTGTAATGTGTTTCCGGGACTCACGTTTATCATGATAAGCGCCTAAAATAACTAGTTTATTTCAAAATGGCGCTATGAAATACTAATCTTTCTTTGTGTCTATGTCCACAGGTATCTACCTAGAAATGTTTAGGACATCACATCTTCAGAGAGTTTGTTTTTCTCTCCACCAAGGTTCCATTTCCTACTAACATTGTTAGGTTATCTAACCAAAAATCTTTTCCAAGTGAGTTTGAGGCCTCGGATGAAGGTCTTCTCACTTTGCCCTCTTGGTCCACTTCCTTCCCTTAAGGTGGAGAGAGTTAAGAGGTCATAATGTTGGTGGAGCATCCGGTTCATCAGATCAGATGGTTTGTCTATGCTAAAGACTCAGGTACTCTAGTTATGATATAAGGCATTTCAATTATATTTAACAATATTTATAAAATCTTACTGCCATTTATCATTGTTTATCTGATGTTTGTATAGTCTGTATAAACTGTCCTGTCTAGTTAGGATGTTCTGGATATGATTACAATTCGTCCTTACGCCTGGAGGTTTTGTTTCGGATCGATTTAACTTTTTATTTTTGAAGGAATGACGTCATAATCAGCCTTGCGCCTTACTATCAGTTAAAAGTTTTGTGCAACGCTGATTTATTATCATTATTAGCTTGGGTCTTATGGCCCCTTCCTCCTTGTTTATTTCGTGTTGAGTTCTAATTCAATGTCTGTAATACTCATTGTCTTCATCCTCTGCTGTGTTTCAGAGGCCTGGTTGTCCTTCATGTGGAAGGTTTATCCTTGACAAGTTCTTCCCCCATTTATGCTCCCAGTGCAGCCCATGTGGGCCATTGCTTAAATGTGAGATCTGTAAAAGGTGTGGGGGGGGAGCTAATGTCTGAATTTCTCTCATTGCAGACCAGGGAGAAGGCTCCAGAGGAGGAGAGGAAGAGTAAGAAAGAGGCTTCTGGTAAGAAGGGTAAGAGGAAGGCCTCGTCCGCTATGGATATGGAGGCCTTCCGTATTGAGATGATGGGAGAGATGAAGAGGACAATTAAAGATTTGGTCCCAGATTTGCTTCGTGGCATGCTTCCTGGTCCAAATCTTTCGTTGTCCTCTTCATCTGCTCTGGAGCAGATAATCCCCGCCTCTGAATCGGTTCAATTTAGGGACCTATCAGTTTTCGACAATGATTCAGAGGTGGCCCTAATAGAGGGTGAAATCCACGGTAAGATCACTGGCAGCAGGGTTGCCGCGCCGGTTGTTCGAGGTCAGGTGTCGCTGGAACCTGCCTGCCTATCAGGCCAGGATTATCCGCACCCTGCAGGTACCAATTCCTCCTATGGTACCTCCTGGCCAGTCCGGGTTAGCATTCTTTGCTAACCTGGAGTCTAATCTTTCTGGCCAGGAAGAAGAGGATTATCTGCTGGGTACTCCTTCTGGCGCCGTGGCCATGGACATTGATGTACGTGCACCCCTCGCGGGGAACATGGGCGGCATTGTCCACAGTACTACAGAAGGTAGCCCGGGCTGGATCTGATGGCCAGTTTTACCGCATACCTCGGCTTGCCGATGGTGTAGCAGGTGCTGGCCAGGGCCGTGGTGTGGCAAAATTTTCCCCACGCAATACCACGGCGCCTACTCCTGGTCAAGCCAGTCAGTTTAGCATGCCTGTTCTTTCAGGCCCGCATGCTTTCTCTGGCTTGCCAGGCGTATCAGTTCCTCCAGCCACATACACACCTGTGATTGCTCAGGAGGATGACAAAGGCCCTCGTCTTGTAGAGCATTCGCAGGTGGCCACGGAGGAAGACTGGTCTGATGCTTGTCAGTGGCTAGTCAACGTCAGGCCAGATCTTGCCGTGGATCAGTCGGCCAGTCAACGGGACCAGCGCCCGTGGCTTGCATGTAAACTGACTGTTACCGCTATGCCATCTTTGCCGTTAGCTGATCATATTGTTGATATGTTCACTGCGGCGGAGACGTCCATTAGTGCACATGGACGTTTAGCGAAGGCCCCCCGTGAAGTGGCAAAGCGGTGCCGTATTACAGCTGATCAATATCAGCTATACGGTGTAGTACCGAAGCCAAGCACGGATGACCGTGCTGCGCTGGTTGAAGATACGCGGCAGGTTCCCGGTCTGACACGGGAGCACTGTGTTCGAACGTTTTTGCGTTCGGCCTAACACCACGTTACGTGATGCGGAAGAGAGTTCGAAGGCGTCTATTGCAGCGCTTTCGCATGTCTCACAGTTGTTACAAGGGGTAGTAACGGCATCCGCATTATGTCAGCCTAGTCCGGTGACTGTCCAGAGAGCTATCCAAGATGGAATTAACTTGGCTTTGGACTGTTTAACCCGGTCTGTAACCAGGAGTGTCCGGGCGAGGCGCACGTTTGCTCTTGATAACTTGTGCCCGTCCCAGGATTTGTATAATAGGCTGCTGCGTACGCCTATGACTGGTCCTGGTCTCTTTGGAGGTGAGGGATGTAAGCATCTCCAGGAGACGGTTACCATGGTCAATAACCAGAGGGCAATACGTGAGCAATTTGAAGTGCTCCGTAGAGAGCGCGTTCGCGCAGCTCCCCCTGCGTATCATCCCCTGCAGGCTCGAGGTGGCGGTGGCCAGGTCAGAGGCCAGCCACCAGCGCAGCGTCGGCCACGGTCACATGATCTGGTCGTGGTAATCGTACCTGACGGTGATTACCACAGTAAGAGCTACCCCAGTGCATCTGCACCAGGAGACAGTGCCACTCTTGTGCTTCTCATGTCCACCTCTCTCTCTAGGTGTACCGGTGGGAGGCCGATTGGCTGTCTCTGGTGCCGGTCTGGACTCAAATTCCAAGAGATCCAGATCAGCGGTTGTGTATAGAGAAGGAAATAAATTCCCTCATACTCAAGGAAGCAATTCAGCCGGCGCAAAGTTGCCCGGGCTTCTATTCAACCGTGTTCTTGGTAACGAAAAGACCAATTCACAACCTCAAGCCATTGAACAAGTTCATAGACACACCCAGTTTCAAGATGGAAACTGAGATCGGTGTTGGTAGGGTTGGAGAAGGGAATGTGGACAGCTTCAATAGATTTGAAGGATGCTTATTTCCACATTCCAATAGCGAAAAGTTTCCGTCGCTTCCTGAGATTTGCATTCCAGGGCAGAGAGTGGGAATTCAGGGTGTTACGGCTCCTCGGGTCTTCACCAGGGTGGTTCTTACGATAACAGCATACCTCCGCAGGAGAAGCATAGCAGTCCACACGTACATAGATGACTGGCTGTTAAAAGCACACAACCAGGAAAGTTTATCAACAAATCTGGAGATAGTTTTGAAAACTCACAGATTTAGGCTGGATAATAAATTTTCAAAAATCAGAGCTGGCTCCATCCCAGAAGTTTGTTTACCTGGGAATGTTCTTCGATCTGGAGATAGGATATGTTTATCCTACTCAGGAGAGGGTACAAATACTCATCTCAGTAATACAGTCAGTGTGCAACAGTCGTCATGTCCTGGCACGGGTTTATCTGAGAATGCTGGGATTGATGGTTTCTTTGGAACCAGTCATTCCTCAGGCGGCCTTACGCAGGTGGCCGATCCAGTTATTTCTCATGACACAATGGACCCAGAGTACAGGTTCACTGGACTCGAGCGTGTCAGTGTTGGAACGTCTAGTTCATCACCTTCAATGGTGGTTGTAAACAGAGAATCTCCTGGCGGGGGGGGGGGGGGGATGTTAACCCCTCCTCACCCTCAGTTAACGATGTATACAGATGGGGTGGGGAGCTTGCCTGGAAGAATCCACGAGATCAGGGCTTTGGAATCTGGAACAGTCAAAGGAACATATCAATCTACTGGAATTACGAGCAGTAGTCCTGGGCCTGGAACATTTCTTACAGAAAGTTCAGGGCAAGAGTGTTCTAATTCGATCAGACAACTCAACAGTAGTGACTTACATAAACCGCCAGGGCGGAACGAAGTTGCCCAGTCTCTGTATGATGACTTGGAAACTGCTTTGTTGGTGCCTGGATCACAGGATTACCTTGAAGGCAGTTCATATTCCGGGAAGGTTAAATCTGTTAGCAGACTCATTGAGCCGAAGGATGAGAGTTTTACCTATGGAATGGCAACTAAATCAATGTGTGTCAGATCGTCTGTTTGACCACTGGGGGAAACCCAACATAGATTTATTCGCAACGAAGAAGAATGCGAAGATGACGACGTACGTCTCTCCGATTCCAGATCCAAGCGCTTTCGCAACAGATGCGTTAGCTATCAGCTGGGTGGGAATGTATGCATACGCATTCCCTCCAGCAATCCTGATTCCAAAAATTCTTCAGAAAATCAGACAGGAGGCGTGCCAAGTGCTTCTGATTGCCACAAATTGGCCAAGCCGATTATGGTATACGGATCTGCTGGACCTTCTGGTCTGCAATCTGGTTCCTCTGCCTCTGATGGACAATATTATCTTCCAGGGCAAGAACCTTCACAACAATCCGTCAATGTTCCAATTGACTGCGTGGATGTTGTCAAGGAATCTAGAATTAAGGAGGGCTTTTCTGAGCAAGCAGCCATGTTCATGGCCAAAGCCAGGAGGGGGTCAACCTCTAGAGCATATAATTATAAAATCAACAGATTTGCAGAATGGTGCTCAAAAAGATGTATTAATCCAATGGATTCATCTATTCAGGTAGTAGCCGATTTCCTCTGTCACCTGTATGATGCCTATAGTCTCAAGCCTAACTCTATTGCTGGCTATAAGTCAGCTTTAATGACAGTTATCCCTTGCTTGGCTAATAGGGGAAGAGATGAAGTAAATACATTAAATACTTTAATCAAAGGCATGGGCAATCTAAGACCAAGGAATCCCCCAGTGATTCCGTCTTGGAGTTTATCACTAGTGCTTCAGGTGCTAGCTGATAGGCCATTTGAACCACTAAGCTCCATTTCTATGAAAATGTTGACTCTTAAAACTGTATTTTTAATTGCTGTGGCCTCGGCTAGGCGTAGGAGTGAGATTCATGCCTTGTCAGCTGAGGCAGACCGTTTTGTGGTTACAGGGGAAGGCCTTAGGCTTCTACCCAGGATAAATTTCATGGCGAAAAACCAGTCTGAAATATCCGGGTCAACCGATAATTTTACCAGCTTTGACTAGGTTTGATCCTAATTCAAAACTATGGTGTCCAGTCCGAGCATTAATCCGGTACAAACAACGTACTCAAGATTGGCGGACGGACCCAACAGCGTTATGGTTGTCATATATTGAGCCCCATGGCAGGGCGTCAAAGGACACCAGTTCCATGTGGATTGTAGAGTGTATTCAATTTTGCCATAAATCCGCCACAGGTTAACAAGTTGACATGGCCAAGGCTCGCAGTGTCCGGGGTGTAGTGGCTTCCACTGCCCTATTTAATGGGGTACCTGTGGATGACATTATGTCAGTAGCTCAGTGGCACTGTGAGTCAAATTTTACCGACCATTATCTCCGTGACACCTCGAAGCCTTATCGATTTTGAAAAGCTAATCTAGGTGTACATATTTTGATGAGGTGTCCTCATTTTTAAAATATATTTCACATTTAATCAATGGAAACATCTACTTTATGGGCTGCATCAGTCTTCACCAATGGTGAGATGATGACAGCACCAATCTTCCACAAGGTCAGTCTTGTGTGTGTTGTCCATGCTTTTTTGTAATGTCACGTGACCCTTCATTATTAATATGGTGATGGTATGTGTTTTATGTGGTTCATTATTGAGAGTATACGAAAATGAAGCCTTTTCGTTTAATGTCCTATAGTACATGGCACTTGTACGTAGAGAGCGTATGGGACATTGAGGTCATTCAGTCTTCCTCCCAAGAGATGGGGGAGGGGGGGGGGGGGTGGGGAAGAGCGCTTGTGACTTTTGGTCATCTCTCATCCATCGGTTTGTGTTAGCCAATGTTTTTCCTATCTATTCCTGATTGTGTTTCCACACAATTTCAGAAGTTTAAGTGCCTTAATCACAGAAAAGCGCATAGGGAAGAGCTGGTCTTTTGACCTCGCCTTCCTCCCGCCGAATTCACTGACGAATTCTGGCAATATCAAAGAGTATTAGGGAGGTAAGTATACTCTTGAAGTGAAATAAACGAAATCATGGATTTCTTTTTTCACGAGAGAGTTGATACTTACCTCCCTAATACGGACGCGGCCTCTCCGCCCAACTGAAGCTCGGTCTTCAGGCTCTTATTATGTTGCATGTGTGTCAGCCAATAAATTAGTCAGAGGAAGTACTAGTCGGCGCATGCGCGGTGGTGGGGGCTGGCATCCGCCTGACTGACTTCTGACTACCTGCCCATAAGGGGCACCTTTCTTTTTAAATCTGAGTGTTTTATTAAGTGAAAGTCGATATTTAGCAATATCAAAGAGTATTAAGGAGGTAAGTATCAACTTTCTCGTGAAAAAAGAAATCCGTGATTTCGTGTATTCTCGTGACAGTAATCTTAGACTGTTTTCCTTATTTGGTGCATGAAAGCTGAAGTGGTCATCAAACTGTCTCTGTCGCCTCTGATCTTCTCTTCAAAAGATACTTCAATAGGCCAGAAGCTTCTCCTAGCCTGTTCATATCACTAGCAGTGCTGCAAGAGATGTTCTGTTGTTTCTTCTGCCTGCTGACACTCACAAAGTGCAGAATCTGTGATCTTGAGATGGTGAAGATGGGCATTGAGATGATTGTGACCAGTCCTCAATCTGAAGATACATGTCTGATCCTCCCTACTGAGGCTGTGTATTGCATCATTTTGCTGCCTGCTGGTGGTTCTTGTGGCTTTAATGATATGCTTCAGTTCTTCAAAGTCAACCTCGTGGTTGAATTGTTCTTTATTTGACCCTTCCTTAGCTAGTTGATCATCTTTGTCATTTCCTAATATTTCATGATGCGAGGGGATCCACTTTAAGTTGACGTTGTTTTCCTTGGCCAGTTGCGTAAGATTTTCATGAATTAAATCTACTTTCCTGTCCACTCTCCAGTGCATGGAGCACTGAGAGGGAGTCTGTCAGGAAGACAATATTTTCATTTCTGGTTTTTCGTTGAATCAGCTTTTGGCTAGCTAAGATCAGTGCCTGGATTTCTGCAGTGTAATTGCTACAGTGCTTCCCTGTTGACAAGCATGAGTCTGTTATATCTCCACATGGAAACCGAATGTGAGCACCTGCCCCTCCATTCTTGACAGTCTGGATAGCTGATCCATCTGTATAAATATGTATTCACTCTTCCTCAGGGTAGTTTTCTGCAATATGACTCGATGCAAGAACTTTGTTTGTCACCTCTGCTTGATCTCCCTTGCTTTCAAACCCTGGAATCGTGGGCCAGATTGAAATTGTGTTTTCTATTTCAGAAGCTTTCCACGGTTCTCTCAGAGATAGCAGTTATGTTTCTACATCTGGGGGAGATGTCCGACTCTGTTTCTTTCAATTTTCTTTGAAGTTAATAAGAAATTATTCCTCATGAGCCTTCCTCTAGACATTTGGTGAGTCAGCATATGCATGGGATGGTGAGGCATCAATTTGAATTTCTCATATTGAATCTCGGCCTTGATTTCAGACTTGTCTTGTGTTCCTTTTTAGTGGATAGTGTGAATAGAGTTGCAATTGTCTTCTCTTTGTTGATCTGGGCAAACCGTCTTGTAACCCAAGAATTGAGGTGATCAATTGCGAGTTACATGCGATAATTGGCTGTTGACCCATACTGCTCACTGCTCCACATCACAAGATCATCAGCATACAATGCAGCTCTGACACCCATTGGAAGGTTCTTCACCAGGTCATTGATGAATATTGTGAAGAGGGTGGGAGAGACTACACCACCCTGAGGTACACCATGTCGTAGCAGGACTTTATTGCTGCTCGTCCCATTCAGCTGTACTGATGCCTTTCAGTTGTGGAGATACTGGCATATCCAGCTGTACATTTTTCCAGAGATATCACTGGTCCTGAGCTTTTGGAGGAGTCCATGCGTCCATACTTAATCAAATGCCTTCTGCAGATCAACCCACACAGTGATGGTATGCTTTTTCTGTTGGAACACCTCCTCAATAGACTGTGTCAGATATGTTGTTTGATCCTCAGTAGCTCTACACTTTCTGAAGTCATTTTGTTCATCCGCTAAGAGATTGTTGCTTTCGAGATGTCGAAGAAGTCTTTGGTTGAGGATTCTTTCCATGGCTTTGACAGTGCAACTAGTCAGACTGATAGGTCGATAACTTTCCGCTTTGGATTTATTCTAGCCTTTCTTTAGTACAGGGAACATGTTGGCCTCTCTCCAAGACTGGGGAACTTCTCCTGTGTACCAACTGTGGTTGAAAATCTTCCATCTGGTCCACGAGACTTCCTGCTTTTCAGAACTTTCAAGCTTTTCTCCAACTCGCTGATGGTCAGAAGCTCATCCATTCCTGTAGCATGTATTTGTGTCTCTCCATTCACCTTTGCAGACTTCATTGCAGCTTTTGTACAACTCACTGGTACATCTAGATTGCTTACTTTCTGAAACATACAAGCAAAGTGTTCAGCAGCAGTCTCTCCTGTTTTAATTTCACAATCCTCTTCAAGAGTTATGTTCGGTACTCTGGTGTTTTCATTGTTAAGATGCTTCACAAGACTCCAGAGCTTGTTCGTATCCTTTTCAAGATTTAAGCTTGAAGTTTGGGTAATAGTTGACAACAGTGATAGGATGTTTCCCTGGAATTAACTTGATTGTGAGAATTTCAGGTCCTTCCATGTCTCTCTGAACTTCAATGGCGTTTATGTTATTCCGGACCTGGCTTATGACTCCTCCTTTATGTCTTCCATCCCTGTCAGATCTGAAGCACTGAAATCCTCTTATACAGAATCTTCTGTTGGCATTTAGATGAGTTTCTTGGATACGCGCGACATCTAGGCCTTTCTCCCTGAGAATTTGGCTACGCTCCGTTTTCTTGTTAGAAACTCCTTCAGCATTCCATTGCATGATAGTCAGCGGTTTGCTTACTTGTTCTTTAGGTTGGACAACCTTCCTTTTTCTCCAAGGTCTACAAACTTTACCACCAGTAGCTTGGGTGGACCCCTTCGAGGCTGGGGGGGGGGGGCAGGGGGGGGCCCCCGGTGCTGCATATGCCTGGTGGGAACTCATACAGCGAGCACCATGACGTATATTCATAATATTAACTGTCATGAAAGATGTGTTGTTTAGTGCTATGGTTGGCCACTCACTCCAAATACCTGACTTGGTACCCAGATAAAGTGTTACACCCCTGTGCCCGACCCAAGATCAGAGATCTTAGATCTACTTTGAGGCCTAGCAGTTGTAGCAGGGGATTAAGCATTTAAAGGTGTGTATTCACGTGAGAATGCCTAAAAATAAAATTGTTAAAATTGTGTACTTGTAGAGGCTTAAATTGTGGACTGAAATGTAATGAAGTGAAATAAATCTTAGCATATGATGGTTTCGTTCCGTAGAAATTAATATAATTTCTTTTGTTGTTTATTGTTGACTTAGGGCCTCATGCCTCTATTTCAATTTCACAACTTAAAAAATTATATTAGTTTATACATAATGAAATCATCATATATTAAGATTTATTCTGCTTCCTTACATCTAGATGGATGGATGGATAAACTGGAAAGGTCCACATCGTTCCGTTATGCTACATCTAGATGTGCCTAGTGTTTTTATATTTCCTGTTTTCTAGGGATCGACGACATTCATATTCCAATGCAACAAGTGGCTAGCCAGCGATGAGGATGATTTCTCCATTGTACGTGAATTAATACCTGAGAAAATTATTGAGGAGAAAATGGGAGATGATGGACAGATAAAGATGCGTGAACGGAAATTCAGGGATTCGCTTATTTGTAAGTATTGTACAAGTTTTAATGACTAACTACTGAGTGGTCTTTTCTTTGTAATGAGTCTATGTCATTAAAATAGCAGAAGTTGGGAAGGCACTTAAACCCCTAAAAAATGGACATTCATCTGGACCTGATGGCACGATCAATGAATTATTCAAATATGCAATTGACATTATCTCAAAACCGATCATGTACCTAATCAATTCATCTTTTATACACCACCTTACCATTGATGCTGTAGGCCAAGGCACCCTTATCGCACTACCCAAGCCCAAGAAGCCACCTGGTCCCCCAGCCAATCTGCGGCTGATTGTGCTCCTCAACAGCATATTGCATAAAATTCTATCCAATGTTACTTATGCTGCATCCGAGACAAGATCGATGACTACACCGGATCATGTCAAAGTGGCTTTAAAACGTGGATGCAGCTGCGCAGACATTGTATGGGCTCAACGCATGCTTGTGTCGGTAGTCATGTCCATACACGGGGATTTCCACAAAATGGGCATTGACATGTCACGAGCCTTCGACACAATTAAACGCTCAAAGATCCTAGATGTACTACGCCAGGCCGGTTGCAATGAAGATGAGCTATGACTAGTGAGACTACTACTTGCAGACACCAAGCTGAGAGTATGAGTCAAGTCAGTGAAGGCTGTGGTTTTTTAGACATCAATCGGCTCCCCACAGGGAGATTGTCTATCTCCTGTGCTTTTTCACCTGTTACCTTGCTGCTGCATTGAAATCCGTGCGGGAAAGTTCCACACGACCAAACCCCCCAGTGTCAATACCGGGTATGGCACTAGAGATGGAATATGCCAACGATGTGGACTTCATAGATGAGGAAAAGAAACCCCTTGATGAACTTCTCCCAATAGCTGTACAGTAATCATCAGTCTTTGTCTTATATTATCTTCAGGTGATTGATATTTGATCTCTGAACCTTGACATGTGTTTAGAAGTTTTCCAGCATCTGAAGCATCATGGATCTATCCCAACCCCATGCTATGAAATTGAATAGGTTGTAGACAATGGACTTTGTAGCCATTTAATAATCCAGCCAGCCAAAACTGTTTTCTGGAACCATTTTGAAGAATTCCCATTTGCAGGGCTAAGATAAAACTATTTTTGAAAATGTACCGATGGAATGACTGGCTGTGTTGTTAAGCTAGTCATTCCAGTGGTGAATTTTCTAAAATAATCTATTGGCCTGCAAATAGACATTTCTCAAGACCACAACAGAAGCCATTTCACTTCAAGAGTATACTTACCTCCCTAATACTTTTGATATTGCTAAATATTGGCTTTCACTCAATAAACACTCAGATTTAAAACAGTTAGGTGCCCCTACTGGGCAGGGAGTCAGAGCGTAGTCTGGCGGATGCCAGCCCCACCTCCGCGCATGCGCAGACTAGCACTTCCTCTTTGCTAGATTATTGGCAGAGAGTTCACACATGTCTTTTTGTGCTGAAGCTTTTCTTTATCTTAAACTAGTTTAAGTGGTGTTGGTTGGTGTGATAGTCACTTTTTTGGATGGCGGGAGGTTTCAATTCGCCAAAGAAGGACTTAGGACCTTTAAATCAGGTGACTTCTAGTAAAATTAGCGGGTTTTCTTCCCGGTGTATTGTGTTTCCGGGACTCGCGTTTACCGTGATAAGCGCCTTAGTTAGTTGGTTTAGGTCAACTCGGTGCTTCCTAGGACTAATTTCTCTTTCTGTTTATGTCCACAGGTCTGTATGACGCTGGGTGGTGACAATCACAGTTGCTGAGAGTTAGTTTTCTCTCCACCATGGTTCCATTTCCTACTAACACTGTTAGGTTATCTAACCAAATGAAAAATATGTCCAGTGAGTTGGAGGCCTAGTATAAAGGTCTTCTCACTTTGCCCTCTTGATCCAATTCCTTCCCCATGAGGTGGAGAGAGTTAAGAGGCGTGCAGATGGTGGAGTTCTCCGGTTCGTCACGTTGGATGGTTTGTCTATACAAAGTGTCAGGTATCTAGTTATTGATAATGTGGTGATGTTAATTATTGTAAACAAACAAAGGGAGATAATTAACATTTTTGCCAGAAAAGAGTTATCTATATGTATCTGATGGTTGTGTAGTCAACTTATCCATTCAGCATACAATTCGTCCTTGCACTTGGATGTTTTGTTGGGATCGATTTTTTCCTGTCACGGGATTAATGACGTCATAATCAGCCTGGCTATGTGTTTATCAGCAATTCAAGCGCTATGCTGGTTTCTGATGTATATTGATCTTTATGATCGTTTTCCTTCTCTTTGAGTTGGATTGAGTTTCTAAGCTTAACTAGTTGCTCATACTCCTTGTCCTTTGCCCTGTTTCAGGGACCGGGTTGCGCGTCCTGTGGTCGTTTTCTGCCGGATAAGTTCTGGCCGCATCTGTGCTGTCAATGTAGCCCTTGTGGTCCATTGGTTAATTGTGACATATGTAAGCACTGGGGGGGCGAGTTAATGTCCGAATTCTTGTGCTGTTTACAGGCGACGGACAAGGTGGTAGAGGAGGAGAAGAAGAAGAAGCGGAAACGAGAGGTTGTAAGTAGGAAGGGTAAGGGGAAGGTCTCGTCCGCGGTGGATATGGAGGCCTTCCGGACCGAGATGTTGGGAGAGATGAAGAGGACAATAAAGGATTTGGTTCCAGGGTTGCTTCGTGGCATGCTTCCTGGACCAAATCCTTTACTGTCCTCATCATCGGCTTCGGAGCAGGTAATCCCCGCCTCTGGATCGATTTTCCTTAGTCCGCTTCCGTTGTCCGACGATTCAGAGGTGGCCCCATTAGAGGGGGCGTTCCACGGCCCTGGCAGCAGGCTTATTGCCGCGCCGATAGGGGACCGTGGACGGTTGTCGCTGGAACCCGCGGGCTGCTTATCAGTCCAGGGGTATCCGCACGCCGCGGTGGCCAGTACCTCCTATGGCACCGTTCCTGGTCAGCCCGGGTTAGCTCTCTTTGCTAACCCGGGGTCTAATCTTTCTGACCAGGGTAATGAGGATTACCTGCTAGGGTCGCCGTCTGACGACGTGGACATGGATGAAGACGTTTGTGCACCCCTCGCGGGGAATACAGGCGCCTTGTTCCACGGTTTTACTCACCCTGGAGTAAAGTCCGCGGCTCAGGTGGTGGCCCAGGGCGCTGCTGATGGCCAGCGGTACCGCATACCTCGGCTTGCCGAGGGTGTTGCTGGTGCTGGCCGGGCCCGTGGTGAGCCTATATATACCCCGCGCTCTGCCACGGTGCCTGCTCCTGGTCAAACCAGTGATATTCTCATGCCGGTGCTGTCAGGCCCGCGTGTTTTCCCTGGCTTGCCAGGTGTATCAGCATACCCGCCGTCAAGCTCTACTGCTTGCGCTCAGGAGGAAGACGAAGGACCCCGTCTTGTAGAGCGCTCGCAGTTAGCCACGGAGGAGGATTGGTATGACGCTTGCCAGTGGTTGGTGAGCGTTAGGCCTGATCTGCCCGTGGAGCAGTCGGCTAGCCAGCGTGTTCACACGCCGTGGTTAGCTGGGAAACCGACTGCTAACGCTATGCCTTCTCTGCCGCTGGCGGAGCATGTCGTTGACATGTTCAAGGCGGCGGAGTCGTCCATTAAGTCTAGTGGACGTCTCGCGAAGGCCCCTCGCGAGGTGGCCAGGCGTTGTCGCATCGTGCCCCTGGATTACCAGCGGTACGGTGTGGTACCCAAGCCCGGCGTGGATGACCGCGCGGCTTTGGGTGAGGATGCGCGGCCAGGCACCCGTTCTGACACGGGTGTCTTGTGCGCGAACGCGTTGCGTTCGGCGAATACCGCGTTGCGTGATGCGGAGGAGAGTGGGAGGGCTTCGATTGCCGCTCTGTCCCACGTCTCCCAGCTGTTACAGGGGGTAGTAACGGCATCCGCATCGCGCCAGCCAAGTCCGGTCACTGTCCAGCGAACCATCCAGGATGGTATTAACCTGGCGCTGGACTGTGTGACTCGGGCGGTGACCAGGAGTGTCAGGGCAAGACGCACGTTTGCCCTGGACAATCTGTGCCCGTCTCAGGACCTGTACAATAGGCTACTGCGTACGCCTATGACGGGCCCTGGTCTTTTTGGAGGTGAGGGATGTCGCCACCTCCAGGAGACGGTCACCCTGGTGAATAACCAGAGGGCGCTGCGCGAGCAGTTTGATGTACTGCGTCGTGCTAACGCTCGCGCCGCGGCCCCGGCGTATCGTCCCCTGCAGGCTCGAGGTGGTGCTGGCCAGGTCAGTGGCCAGCCACCGTCGCAGCGTCGGCCTCGGCCGCGTGCGATTCGGCCAGCAGCGAGGGGGGCGCAGGTTCCTCAGCCGCCGCCAGCCAGGCAGCCGCCCGCGCACCGAGGTGCGCGCGGGGCGGGGCGCGTGAGGATCTGGGCGTGGTTATCGGTCCTGACAGGACGCTTACCGCGGTAAGAACCACTCCGGTGTGTATGGCGGCGGAGACAGTGCCGCTCTTGCATGCCTCGTGTCCACCGCGGTCCCTAGGTGGGCCGGTGGGAGGCCGGCTAGCCGGCCACATGCAAGAGTGGGAACGGTTAACTCAGGACCGTTTAGTCTTGCGATGGCTTTCCGTCGGGTATCATCCAGAGTGGGTGACAGGCCCGCCGTCGCGACTGTCTCTGGTGCCAATCTGGACTCCCATTCCGAGAGATCCAGAGCAAAGGTTGTGTATCGAGGAGGAGATAAATTCCCTCATACAAAAGGGAGCTATTCAGCCGGCACAAAGGTGTCCGGGCTTCTATTCAACCCTGTTCTTAGTAACAAAACGCACCGGTGGGTGGAGACCGATTCTCAACCTCAAGCCATTGAACAAGTTCATCGAGACGCCCAGTTTCAAGATGGAAACGGTGCGCTCGGTGTTGGCGGGGTTGGAGAGGGGGATGTGGACGGCGTCGATAGATTTGAAGGACGCTTATTTCCACATCCCCATCCACGGGAGTTTCTGTCGCTTCCTGAGATTTGTATTCCAGGGCAGACAGTGGGAATTCAGGGTGTTGCCCTTCGGAATTTCCACGGCTCCTCGGGTTTTCACCCGTGTGGTTCTTGCGATCACAGCATACCTCCGCAGGAGAAGCATAGCAGTCCACACGTACATAGACGACTGGCTGTTGAAAGCGCACACCCGGGAAAGTTTGTCCGCCAATCTGGAGATTGTTTTGAAAATTCTCACAGACTTGGGCTGGATGATCAATTTCCCAAAATCAGAGCTGACTCCATCCCAGAAGTTTGTTTACCTGGGGATGTTCTTCGATCTAGAGACAGGATATGTTTATCCTACTCAGGAGAGAGTTCAAATACTCATCTCGTTGATTCAGTCAGTGTGCGACAGTCGTCATGTCCTGGCACGGGTTTACTTGAGAATGCTGGGGTTGATGGTTTCGTTGGAACCAGTCATTCCTCAGGCCGCCTTACGCAGGCGGCCGATCCAGTTGTTTCTCATGACACAATGGACCCAGAGTACAGGTTCGCTGGACTCGAATGTGTCAGTGTTGGCGCCTCTGATTCACCACCTGCAATGGTGGTTGAATACAGAGAATCTCTTGCCGGGGGTTTTGCTAACCCCTCCCCACCCTCAGGTGACGGTGTATACAGATGCATCGATGGAGGGCTGGGGAGCTTGCCTGGAAGAATCCACGATATCAGGGCTTTGGAATCTGGAACAGTCACAGGAACATATAAATCTACTGGAGCTAAGAGCAGTAGTCCTGGGCCTGGAACATTTCTTACAGAAAGTTCAGGGCAAGATTGTTCTTATTCGTTCAGACAACTCAACAGTTGTGACTTACATAAACCGCCAGGGCGGAACGAAGTCGCCCAGTCTCTGTATGATGACATGGAAACTGCTTTGTTGGTGTCTGGATCACCAGATTACCTTGAAAGCAGTTCATATTCCGGGAAGGTTAAACCTGCTAGCAGACTCATTGAGCCGAAGGATGAGTGTTTTACCCACGGAATGGCAACTAAATCAATGTGTGGCGGATCGTCTGTTCGACCATTGGGGGAAACCCAACATCGATTTGTTCGCAACGAAGAAGAATGCGAAGATGACGACGTACGTCTCTCCGATTCCGGATCCAAGCGCTTTCGCAACAGATGCGTTAGCTATCAGCTGGGGGAGAATGTATGCATACGCATTCCCTCCAGCAATCCTGATTCCAAAAATTCTTCAGAAAATCAGACAAGAGGAATGCCAAGTGCTTCTGATCGCCCCGGATTGGCCAAGCCGATCATGGTATACGGATCTGCTGGACCTTCTGGTCTGCAATCCGGTTCCTCTGCCTCTGATGGACGATATTATCTTCCAGGGCAAGGCCCTTCACAACAATCCGTCAATGTTCAGATTGACTGCGTGGATGTTGTCAAGGAATCTAGAATTAAGGAGGGCTTTTCTGAGCAAGCAGCCATGTTTATGGCCAAAGCCAGGAGGGGGTCAACCTCCAGAGCATATAATTATAAAATCAACAGATTTGCAGAATGGTGCTCAAAAAGATGTATTGATCCAATGGATTCATCTATTCAAGTAGTAGCTGATTTCCTCTGTCACCTCTATGATGCCTATAGCCTCAAGCCTAACTCTATTGCTGGTTATAAGTCAGCATTAATGTCTGTTATTCCTTGCTTGGCTAAGAGGGGAAGTGATGAAGTAAATACATTGAATGTATTAATTAAAGGCATGGGCAATCTAAGACCAAGGAATCCACCTGTGATTCCGTCTTGGAGTTTATCGCTAGTGCTTCAAGTACTAGGTGATAAGCCTTTTGAACCACTTAGTTCCATTTCTATGAAACTATTAACACTGAAGACTGTGTTTTTAATTGCTGCGGCCTCGGCTAGGCGTAGGAGTGAGATTCATGCCTTATCAGCCGAGGATGACCGTTTTGTGGTTTCAGGGGAAGGCCTTAAGCTGCTACCTAGGATTAATTTCTTGGCTAAAAATCAGTCGTTGAAATATCCAGGTCAACCTATTATTTTGCCTGCTTTAACTAGATATGATCCTAATTCTAAAGCATGGTGTCCCGTCCGGGCGCTGCGCCGGTACAAACAACGTACGGCGGCATGGCGCACCGACCAGTCAGCGTTATGGTTGTCATATATTGAACCCCATGGGAGGGCTTCTAAGGACACCATTTCCAGGTGGATTGTGGAATGCATTCAGTTTTGCCATAAATCCGCCACCGGGAAGCAGGTTGACGTGGCCAAGGCTCACAGTGTCCGCGGCGTAGTGACATCCACGGCCCTATTTAATGGGGTCCCTGTGGATGATATTATGTCGGTGGCTCAGTGGCACTGTGAGTCAAGTTTTACAGACCATTATCTCCGTGACACCTCTAATCCTCTCGCCTTGTCGGTTTTGAAAAAATAAATCGGTTTATATTTTTTGAGGTGGTTTCCTCATTACTTATATATATCACAATTAATTTATGGAAACACCCACTTTTTTGGGCCTGCATCAGTCTTTACCAATGGGAAGATGATGTCAGCAGCCATTTTCAACAAGGTCAGTCTTGTTCATGTGTTGTCCGTTGTTGATTGTATTGTCACGATTACCCGTTATTAATATGGTGATGGTTTGTGTATTTGTGTGGTTCATTGTTGAGAGTTACGAAAATGGAGCTTTTTCGTCTCTGTCCTGTAGTACATGGCACTTGTACGTAGAGAGCGTATAGGACATTGAGGTCAGTCGACTCTTCCTCCCAGGAAGGAGGGGGGGGGGAGCGCATATGACATTCGGTCATCTCTCATACATCGGTGGTGTTATCCGATGGTTAGTCAAATCCTGACTGTTTTTTCTTACAGTTTCAGAAGTTTAAGTGCCTTAAGCGCAGAAAAGCGTATAGGGATGAGCTGGTCTTTTGACCTCGCCTCCCTCCCGCCAGATTCACTTTCGAATTCTGGCAATATCAAAAGTATTAGGGAGGTAAGTATACTCTTGAAGTGAAATAAACGAAATCTAGGATTTCTTTTTTCACGAGAGAGTTGATACTTACCTCCCTAGATACGGACCCGGCCTCTCCACCCCACAGAGGCTCGGTCTTCAGGCTCTTAATAGTTGCATGTGTGTCAGCCAATAATCTAGTCAGAGGAAGTGCTAGTCTGCGCATGCGCGGAGGTGGGGCTGGCATCCGCCAGACTACGCTCTGACTCCCTGCCCAGTAGGGGCACCTAACTGTTTTAAATCTGAGTGTTTATTGAGTGAAAGCCAATATTTAGCAATATCAAAAGTATTAGGGAGGTAAGTATCAACTCTCTCGTGAAAAAAGAAATCCTAGATTTCGTTTAATTTCGGCCGACGTAACCATCAAATGGTAAAGTCGTGTTTAATTTTCATGTTATAATTTTTGTGTACAGCAAAGAAATATTCGGTCAGCGTGTATACTGGTGATGTGCGTGGAGCAGGAACAGATGCTAATGTTTTTCTAAACATATTTGGTGATAAAGGTGACACTGGTGAGCGAAAGCTGCTCAAATCAGAGACTAACAGGGATAAATTTGAGAAAGGGAAGGTATGATTTATATTATGTTTGTCTGAATTGATTAAAACTATTGATTTATCCTTTAATGGTCAAATTTTGTTAAGAAAATTAAAAATTTTCCTAGGATATAAAATAGATATTGCAGACCAAGAGAGGACAATTTAAAAAAATTTAATACTGGAATGACTGGCTCGGTTATCGAGTCAGGCATGCCAATGGTAAACTTTTTTTAAATGTTACAGAGCCAGACTTTTTAGTGATAGTTTTTGTCGAGCCATACACGAGGTGAAGTGTGACTAAACTTAGTAATCTGAATGGCGTCTGGTGCCAGAGAATGGAAGATTCCAGTTTATCTCTCAATCATATGTGTGATGTGTAGACTCACGTCATAATCAATTATATCATGAATGACATAGATAAGTTTGTCATAAATGCTTACCGTATTTTGCTTAATTGTAGCCTAGGCTTCTATTAGGACATGAGGTGTTCAATTTTCAACCAAACATCACTGAGAAAGGGGGAGGGCTTATATTAAAGAGTTTTCCCAAAAAAGTTCTAAAATTGATACCACGGAAATTCAACGTATTTTCTCCAGTAAAAATTCCCACCGCCTACGTTTAATGTATACCTCAAAACATCACCGGGGAAGTGAAATTATTTGATTTGAGCGCCTAAATATTGCGTATCCTTTAATAAGGCTTGTTTATTACATCAAAATTAATCCACAATTTGATATAAAATGGCGTCGCGAAAAAATACAAATCACGTGATTCGCCTCCAATTGAAGAGTTTATTTTAGAGCGAGTACTCGGATATACATGTAAATATTCTGGAATTGGGGACTCGGAACTCGGGAATATCTATATATTATCATTGCGCGATAGGAACTGAGTATTATCCTGATCTTAAAAAATGGGTACCCGTTTGATAAACTCCCGTTAGCGTATAATATCTCGCGAGAATATGATGCCTCTCATCTCAAGAACTGCTGGCTCGCCAACTTAACAAGCCGGCTATATTGTCATTCGTAATAATCAATTTGGATCATTTAATGTTGATCGGCGTTACAAAATTGATGCACATTTTCTCCCGTGCTTGTTGTTTGGTTCATAAATTTGGTCTTAAAATATATTTATAAGGAAGGTATTTAATCACGCCAAGACTGTTTTATGCGCATTTTGACTACAAAAGTGTGGAATAAACTTTATTATATCTTGAACATATGTGGCCTACTACTAGTATTAATCTAGTAGGTGGTCGAGATTTACAAATCCGAGGCTTGTATTGACTTGTAGAGGGGCCGGGAATGTATCAGGGCAGAGATCGCTCTGAAGTAGACACACCCTGTGACACGATTGTTATTATTATACACGCTATTCTTACAAATTTGCTCTTAAGAAAAATTTTCCTATACAGTCTGCTGAGTTAGGGGGTGGGCTTCTAATACAGAGTTTTGCTGTTTTGGAACTGCTAAGAAATTATTGGAGCTCATATGTCAAAGTTAGGGGGTGGGCTTCTATTAGAGCATAGGCTACTATTAAGCGAAATATGGTAATTGATGATGGACTATGCGTTGTTGCACTATGTCTTTACTAGTTAATAAACATTCTGTTGAATATTTTGAAACTAATTTAACTGGGCACTTTAGCAGCAATAGCACCAAGTCAAATTGGCTTCAACCTATTCAACAGCTTACCTGTATAGTTTTCTGGAAATTGAGATTCAGAGAGTGCAGTGATCAATCGATCCCAACACGGTCAAAGCACAGTTGGAGCTTAGCTGCAGATGGGTGGGGAATAGCTAATGAGAACATACTTACCTCCCTAACACTCTTGATATACTAGTATATCGGCTCTAAATTCAATAATATTCAGAATTATAAAAAGTTAGGTGCCCCTACTGGGCAGGTGGAATGTACACAGTCATGCACATGTCAGACCCCACCTCTGCGCATGCGCATACTGGTACTTCCGTTTTCTAATATATTGGCTTATCAGCAACATTGAAAACAATTTCAAGCTCTTTTTGTTGAATTTTCTCTCAATTTCTTTCATCCATTTCACTATGACTGAATCCAAAGCGTCAGAGGAGTCTGCCTCATCATCCATTAAGGTGATATTGTTCCATATATTATTCAAAGACTTGTAATTTTTATATGTTACCAGTTTTCATTCGCGGCCGACCTGGCGTTAGCGCATTTTTTAGGCGCTGGGAATCCTTGTTGAATTATCCCAGTGCCTAAGTTCTACTAATCCCTTGCGTCTTTGTGTCCACAGACTCATCTTAGAATGGTAGAGATCATGTTCTTCACTCAGAAGTTGATCACGTCTCTTTTTTCTGACTTATCATCTGATATGTCTAAGGGTCGGCGATATAAAACGAAAAATATCTCCCTCATTTTGTCCCATCCCCTTCATCAGACTCTCCAGACTCTGAGTTTATTAGGTATGGCACCTAATTATTTGAAATTTTTATCAATTTTTGCTGCCATCCTTATTGCACTGTATTCTCTCTTGTGGTTGTGCATGGGTTCTCGGATATATAATTATAGTATTATATTATTCTTGAGCGATGAATGTATGTAGTCCTAGGTATTTCTTGCATTCATAATCTGATATCTCCTCCCCTTGAAGAGGCTTTTGTATTGAGGTATGATGTCATAATCAGCCAGTTTTTTCCCTTTTCTTGACGTCATAATCTTGTTTTAAATGTCATTATCATTATTATGTTATGAATGTGTAGAGATATCTGGGTTATAATCAGTCTCTCTTTCTACATTCTCATTGTTATCCCTGGCTGTGGTTTTTATTCCTTTTTTTTTATGAAGACATCTGTCCATTTGGGGTTGTTAGTAATAAAAGTGGTTGTCTTCTGTCTCACGGTTGTTTCTTTATTTAAAATTTATTTAACAAAATTAACAAACTAAAATACTCATTCTCTTCGTATGTCTTCCTTTGCAGAAGTCATCATGTCCATCTTGTATGAAGCATCTTAAGGCTAGATTCTTCCCACACCCCTGCCCATCTTGCACCGATTGTAGGCTATCTAACAAATGTGCTATTTGTAAAGCGTGGAGGGGGGATCTAACCTCTGATTTCTTTTGTTCCCAGGCAAAGTTGATGGTGGAGGACGGCAAGAGGGTGAGGAAGGAGGAGAATGGTAAGAAGAAGGCTTCCGAGAAGGGTGAGCTGGAAGCCTTCAAGGTAGAGTTAGTGAGTGAGATGTGCAGGACTTTGAAGGACCTGATATCTGACATGCTTCGCGGCATGTTGCTGGGCACAGGTGTTTCAACTTCCTGCGCATCGACCTCAGTGCAGGTAGCCCCATCCCTGGATCATGCCCTCCTAGTTCAGACAAAGTTAGTGATCCAGGGGTGGGCGACTTGGACCCAGGCTTGATGTTCGCATCGCCTGGTGATCCAGCGGCGCGAGTAGCATCAGGCAGGATCTGACCAGTGGGCCTGACCATGATCACTCGCGGAGTACCCACGTTACCTGCCTATGGGCATTCTCCTGGTCAGTCTGAGTAGCTTTCTTTGCTAACACGGAGTCTAACTTTCCTGACCAGGAAGATGATGAAGACTACCTGCTCGGCTCACAGGACGATCAGGAAGCCATGGATGCGAGCCTTTACATATCCCTTATGGCCAGTGCGGCCGCTTGCACATATGGTACCGTTCCCTCGGGAGCGGGTTTCATGATTCAACCTGTGGGCCGATTTGGAGCAGACGACCGCCTGTATAAGATACCACGCTTAGCCCTGGAATCTTATACGGACAACCAGGAGCGTGCTAGTGTGGCTTATGCCCCTGACATGAGCGCAGCCCCGGTGTGTGGCCTGCCCATGGAGAATGTCATGCCAGCCCACACGGGCCTGTATGCATTCCCCGGACAGTCGTGTATGCCTGTAGCCTCCACCACGGCCCCACTTGTGAATGCCATTGAAGATGATGAGGTCCCGCTGCTCATCGGCAATTCGCAGGTAGCCTCGGATGAGGACTGGTCTGACGCGTGCGCGTGGCTCCTCGCTGTCAGACCAGAGCTCTCCATGGATGAAACGGCCACCAGTAACCCATGGGCGTGGTTACAGGCTAAGCCATTGGCCACCTCGGCTCAATCACTGGCGTATGCAGAGCATATCATAGATATGTTCGCTGCAGCAGAGGAGTCGATTAGATCCAAAGGTTGCCTCGCGAAGGCCCCCCCACGATGTTGCTAGACGTTGCCGAATTACTGCCAGTCAGTACACTCGGTATGGTCTAGCGCCCAGACCAAGCGCGGACGATCGCACCGCTCTGGGTGAAGACATGCGGCCAGGCTCTTGTGCTGACACGGGAGCACTGTGCTAGGGCACTATGCACTCAACAAATGCAGCACTGCGAGATACCGAGGAGAGTTCATGAGCAGCAATCAGTGCGCTGTCTCACATCTCTCAACTGCTATCAGGGGTAGTAGCAGCCTCGGTTCACCAGCAGCCTAGTCCAGTGACAGTCCAACGAGTTCAATCTGGCATTGGACTGTTTGACTAGGTTGGTGACCAAGTCACTGAGGACGAGGCGCATGTTTGCACTGGACAATTTGTGCCCGTCCCAGGAGCTCAAGTCGCATTTATTGCAAACGCGGATGGCGGGCCCTGGTCTGTTTGGAGGTGAGGGTTGTTGGCACCTCCAAGAGACAGTGAACTTGGTCAACAATCAGAGGCCGCTGCGCGTGCGCAGAGAACATGTGCGTGTTCAGCCCTTGGCTGTTCGACAGCAGTACGCTCATGTCAGTGCTTGCAGTGTCCAGACAAGCGGTTGTGCATAGAAGAGGAGATAGAATCTCTAGTTCTAAAAGAAGCAATTCAACCGGCGCAAGATTGCCTGGGCTTCTATTCAACAGTGTTTCTTGTGACAAAGAACACCAGGGGGTGGAGACCAGTTCTCAACCTCAAACCTCTAAACAAGTTTATAGACACACAAAGTTTCAATATGGAAACAATAAAATCAGTGTTGTTGGGGTTAGAGAAGGGGATGTGGACAGCTTCGATAGATCTGAAAGACGCTTATTTCCACATTCCCATTGCAAGGAGTTTTCGGCAGTTCCTGAGATTTGCTTTTCAGGGATGCCAATGGGAATTCAAAGTTTTCCCATTCAGAATTTCGACAGCTCCGAAGGTCTTCACTCGAGTGGTCCTTGCTATCACAGCTTTCCTCCGCAGGAGAAATATAGTGGTCCAAACTTACATAGATGACTGGTTGCTAAAAGCACACAACCCAGAAAGCTTGACAGCAAATCTTGAGATAGTTTTGAAAACACAGATTTAGGCTGGATAATCAATTTTCAAAAATCAGAGCTGACTCCATCCCAGAAGTTTGTTTACCTGGGTATGTTCTTCGATCTGGAGATAGGATATGTTTATCCATCCCAGGAGAGAGTGGAGAATCCCCTCTCGTGCATTCAATTGGTTTACAGCAGTCATTGTATTCTAGCACGAGTCGATCTGAGAATGCTAGGTCTGATGGTTTCAATGGAACCAGTCATTCCTCAGGCAGCCTTGCACAGGCGGCCGATTCAGCTGTTTCTCATGACTCAGTAGACGCAGAGTTCAGGATCACTGGACTCGCACATTCAAGTGTTGGATCCTCTCATTCATCACCTTCACTGGTGGATGGAGAAAGATAATCTCCTGGTGGAGGTCATGCTGACCCCTCCCCACCCTCAAGTAATGATGTTTATGGATGCATCGATGGAGGAATGGGGAGCTTGCCTGGAATAAGCCACAATATTAGGGCTTTGGAATCTGGATCAGTCAAAGGAGCATATCAACATGCTAGAATTATGCATTGTAATTCTAGGCCTGGAACACTTCTTAAAGAAAGTGGAGGGAAAGTTTGTGTTTATACGTTCAGGGAACTCAACAGTAGTGAGTTATATAAACCACCAGGGCGGAACGAAGTTGCCCAGTCTCTGTATGATGACATGGAAACTGCTTTGCTGGTGCCTGGATCACAGGATTACCTTGAAGGCAGTTCATATTCCGGGAAGGCTGAATCTGTTAGTAGACTCATTGAGCTGAAGGATGAGTGTTTTACCTATGGAATGGCAACTAAATCAATGTGTGTCAGATCGTCTGTTTGACCACTGGGGGAAACCCAACATAGATTTATTCGCAATGAAGAAGAATGCGAAGATGACGACGTACGTCAGAGCCAGAAGGGGGTCAACCTCCAGAGCATATAATTATAAAATCAACAGATGGTGCTCAAAGAGATGTATCAATCCAATGGATGCATCTATTCAGGTAGTAGCTGATTTTCTCTGTCACCTGTATGATGCCCTATAGTCTTAAGCCTAATTCTATTGCTGGATATAAATCAACATTAATGACTGTTATCCCTTGCTTGGCAAATAGGGGAAGTGATGAAGTATGTGTTCTAAATACTCTTATCAAAGGTATGGGCAATCTTAAACCGAGAAATCCTCCACAGACACCATCATGGAGTCTTTCTCTGGTTCTTCAAGTTTGGAGTGATAAACCTTTTGAACCACTTAGTGCTATTTCTATAAAATTATTGAAACTTAAGTGTATTTTTAACTGTGGCAACCTCAGCCAGACGCAGAAGTGAAATTCATGCTTTGTCTGCTGAGCCTGACCGTTATATAGTTACATGTGAAGGCCTTAAGCTTCTACTGATATTGAATTTCTTGGCTAAGAATCAATCTTTAAAATATCCGGGTCAACCTATAATTTTACCTGCCTTAACCAGATATGATCCTGGTGCTAAAGCATGGTGTCCTGTCCATGCCTTAAATAAGTACAAGAAAAGGACTCAGGTTTGGCGGACTGACCCATGCTCCCTATGGTTGTCATATATTGAACCCCATGGTAGGGCGTCAAGAGACACTATTTCCAGATGGATAGTAGAATGCATTCAATTCTGTCATAAGAGGCCACTGGAAGACAAGTAGATAGAGGCAAAGCGCATAGTGTCCGTGGTGTGGTAACTTCCACGGCATTGTTTAATGGTGTTTCTGTTGAAGACATTATGTCAGTAGTCCAGTGGCACTGTGAATCGAGTTTTACCGACCATTATCTCCATGACGCTTCCAACCCGCTCGCCGTCTCAGTCCTCAGAAAATAATTCAGAGGTATTTATTTGTAATTAGTTTTTCCTCCTCTACTATTTACAAATATCACATTTGTTAGTAGGGAATCGTTACTATTTCCGGTTACGTTCTCTTCATCCGTATGGGGGAAGAGGTGATTTCCGCGCTCAAGACATCAGAGGTCAGTGTATATGACTATATTGGGTTTTTTTGTCTTGTTGGTTGTGTCATGTTATTATTTAATGGGGTGATGGTTAATGTCTCTTAATTATGGTTCTTTCAGAGAGTTTTTGAAAATGAAGCAATTCTTCTTTTTCCAATGTCTAGTAATACTTTTTATCAAGTATTAGAGAACATGCTAGTCATTTAGAGCAGCGTTTTTCCTAACCTTCCTCAGAAAGAGGGAAGGGGAGGGGCTTGCGCATTTGCCTTTTAATCAATCTCTCTTCATCGCTCGATTATCCGATGCAAAATTGTATTCCTGGTTGTGTTTCAGACACAATTTCAGATGTTTTAAATCTTGAAAATTCAAAGAGCTAGTCTCTTCGAGGGTGAACTGGTTTTAGGACCTTGCCTCCCTCCCGCCAAATTTACTTTCAAATTCTGGCTTTTATCAAGAGTGTTAGGGAGGTAAGTATGTTCTCATGATGGGAAATGAGAAAATGTATCAAATTTCTTTTTCACGAGGGAGATGACATACGTCCCTAACAGGATCCCGGCCTCTCCACCCCACGGAGGCCTGGTCCTTTGGTTATTTCAACAGTTGCTTCTATGTCAGCCAATATTTAGTAACAGAAGTACCAGTATGCACATGCGCAGAGGTGGGGTCTGACATGTGTACATCCCACATGTCCAGTAGTGGCACATAACTTTTTATAATTCTGAATATTATTGAATTTAGAGCCGATATACTAGTATATCAAGAGTCTTAGGGAGGTAAGTATGTCATCTCACTCGTGAAAAAGAAATTTGATAAATTTTCTTGGTAAGTAAAATATTAAAGTGTAATTATACATGTACATTTTAATTAAATTTTGTGTTCAGTAGTGAATGTTGATGAGTTTTACACCTTTTTCAGATGGATAAGTTTTCACTTGAAGCTGGAAATCTCGGTAAGGTGTACAAGATTCATATTCGCCATGACAACTCATTGATAAATCCATCATGGTTCCTGGACAAAGTGGAGGTGATTGACACATTTGACAATGAGGCATACGTATTCAACTGTGAACGATGGCTCGCTAAGAATAAAGATGATGGAAGAATCGAACGGAGCTTCTATGTCAAAGTGAGATTAGCTTCTGATGTTTAGTTAATACATGTACATACATGCTTGTGTGTGCAAACATACATCCCTGCATGCATGGGCAGTACACATTTTCTGTGTATTAGCATCTTATTTGCTCACAGTTTTCTTTGATTTGGTTAGGTTATTTTAAAATCATTTTAATAATATAATAATTGTCGTCATATAGATAATGTAAATTAATTTTAAGGGTAGATTTATATATCCATAGCTTGATGCAGAATCAGCTGTATGGCCTTGTCCTCCTCAGTCCTGTGCCATGTGCTTATCCCTGTTAGATAATTACTTTCTTTGCACATACATGTCTGCTTGTCAGGCCAAGAGAAGACAATTTTTGAAAATTTGCTGCTGGAATGCATCTCTGTCATCGAGCCAGTAATTTCATGGTAAATTTTCTCTTGGCATGCAAATGCACATTTCTTATGACTACTGCTTACGCTTTTTTAGCTCGACTATGAAGTAAAACGAGCTACTGCACGTCATGCTGCGGTGGTGGTGGCGGCGTCGTCCAATTTGTGCTTAGCTCAACTTTTATATTTATATCTCATATTTGGTTGATCATACTGGACCAAACTTTGACACATGCTTCCTTTTAATGACACGGCATCACACAATGACCTTGGAGACCTTGTTAAAACTTTATTTTTATTTTTTTAACATTAACATTTTCCATTTAGCGCAACTTTTCTGTTTATATCTCATGTTTGGTTAATCCTACTGGACCCTAACCTAAACACATGCTTCCTTATAATGACACAGCATCACACAATGACCTTGGCATTAGACGGTCAAACGTCAAATTCACTGTGTCCTTAGTAAAAAACGTGGTTTTTTCAGTATTAACATTTTCCATTTAGCTCAACTTTCCTATTTATATCTTTTGTTTGATTTAGCATACTGGACCCAAACTTGGACATGTGCTACCTTATGATGACAAAGCATGACTCAATGACCTTGGGGTCAAAGGGAAGGGTCATTGTGACCGTGGTAAAAACTTTTTTCAACATTAACATTTTCTGTTTAACTCGGCTTAGCAGTTTATATCTTAACTGTGGTTAATCATACTGGACCTAAGCTTGGACACATGCTTCCATATAGTGAGGGGGAATCACATAATGACCTTGGAGTCAAAGGATTCAAGGTCACGAGCGTTGGTAAAAGATTTCCTATTAACATTTTACAATTAGCTCAACTTAGCAGTTCATATCTCATCCGTGGTTAAGTATACTGGACCCAGCCATGGACACATACTTTCTTATAATTGGAGGGCATCACACAATGATGTTGTAGTCAAAAGGGCAAAGGTCAAGGTTATTGTGATTTGTGAAATTGTTAAATGACTTTTCCAGCATTAACATTTTATATTTAGCTCAACTTAGTAGTTCATATCGCATGTTTGGTTAATCATAATGGACCAAACTTAAATACATGCTTCATTATTCTGAAGAGTGTGATACAATGTCCAGGGTCAAAAGGTCAATGATCATTGTGGTTTTAGGAAAAGCTTTTTCAACAGTAACGTTTTGTGTTTAGCTCAACTTCACTTGTTATTTCATGTTTGCTTAATCATACTGGAGCCAAAGTTGGGCACATGCCATGTCAAAGGTCACGGTCACTGTGTCCTTGCTAAAACGTAGGTTTTATCAAAACTAACATTTTGCTTTTAGCTCAACTTAGCAGTTTATATCTCATGTTTACTTAAACATTCAGACACATCCTCCCATATAGTGACATGGCATAACATAATCATCGTGGCATCAAAAGGTCAGTGTGATAATGACAAAACTCAAGGGTTTTCTCAAAAGTACCATTTTGCTTTTGCCTCAACTTAGCAGTTCATATGTCATGTTGTGTTAATAATACTGCACTCAAACTTTGACACTTGCTTATGAGACGGGATGGGACAATTACTTTGGTGTCAAAAGGTCAAATGTCATGGTAATTTATAAGTGTATTGATAAGCCTTCTCTATTTATTTTGTGTTTGAAGTCCAGCTTCATAGGTCATTGCAAATTCGTAAATTCGAAGGCAACCACATTGTGCTGTGTTAGCCATTAAGCCCTTCACTGATAATATCCCTGCATTTCAATCTTGGGGCAAACAAACAAGAAAGCTTTTGAATATTTTGAAATTAATATTACTGGAAGTCATTGCTGCTTTAGGCACCACTGGCTTCCAGTCATGTTAATTTCAAAATAATTAACAGAATATGTTATACATCGTAAAGAATTAACTTTTTCATGTATTTATTTTTGAAGGGGTTAAGGCGGATAAAAGAATGTGTATAAGCTATATTTGATTAAAACGTAGATTATAAGTATGTGCTTGTAGATAGGGGCTGCTGCTTCTCATCTGCAATGGACCTTAGCCCTCTGGGCCCTACCAAGAATTTACAAAAAAGTGCTACAAATCCTACAGCCAAAAGCTGGAAACTTGCTTAGAACCCTAGCCTATACGCGGTAGTGGCGTGATAGCGGCGTAGTGCTACCATGCCAATTATATTAACTATTTTTGGCAAAGTAACAGTTCACTATATATAAAACTATAAATCATTAGAAAGGGCAATAAAATTCCATGTATGAATAAAATATATTTTAGTTAGTCAACGTGCCTCTCAAAATGGCCACACCTTGTAGGATAAATACATTGGTCTATTTTTGCAAAGGTTTATCGAAATTTTTTTAAATTTTACAAATGCCATTTATAAATTTAATCACAATGGTATTAAAACTAACAGATACCAAAGTTTCGTGAAGGTTTTCATCCGATAAGATGTGAAAATGGCAATTATATTATGTCGTGGTACCGTAAGATTTCGAGAAATTCCGGTCATGATTTTGAGGGGAGACCTCATTCAATGTTGAATAATTCCTTTATACATAACCGAACATATACCAGGGTTTCTCAGCGTTGACAACGAATAAATGGCAAATTTTATGCTATGTAGCATTGCTGGTTGCAATCAGCAATTTATGAAGCGAATGCGAATGTTTTACACTAAGATTCTATAGCATCAGACATTTTTTCGTAGCGGCGTCTCCAATAGGAATCGTTTATCGTGAAAGATCATGAGAGAATGAGGTCAAAGTGGTGAACATGGGTTCTGCTATAATGCATCATCGACCAAGCAATCTAGTTATCACTTAGATTTCATTGACGGGTAGATCCAATTTTTAAAGCACAATGGTGTTGTCGGGGACTTGATGCTTGATAGATAACATTATGAACAAGAGTAATCAGAGATTGTAAACCACTGCCGAGACTACCATACCATTTTTCTCACAATGTACATAGCGGTTTTAAAATAAATTTTAGCACATCCAAATTTGTTAAATCATAGTAACCCTCTACTTTGTTAACATTTGAGCAAAATCTAACAAGAAGTTTCCGAGATGTCCATAGATTAAAATGTGTATCCAATCTGGATCCTGGGTTTTCGTCCATATCACAGACAACTTCTGGAAATCCTTGTTTAGGTTATGTTGCTTTGTTGTGTTAAAATTTGAAACCAGTAGGATCAATATTTTAGATGCAATACCGGACGCACACAAATGTGATAAATACCTCCTTCCCCTTGCAGGACAAGGGTAAAGATCCTGAAGTCTAAAAAAGTAATCTGTTGAGTATATTTTGATATATTTAATTGGAATCTATTGTTGCCTAAAGCAGCAGCAGCTTCCAATCAAATTCGACTCGATATATTCAGCAAATCTACTATACATAGTCCAGACTGATTACCTAATATGAGATTCTCTCTCCCTCTCACTTCGAGAAAACTTTATTTGATATTTGCACTGGTAGTTTACACAATACAGTATTTAAATATTATTAACCCTATAACACACAAGCCAGCCAAAAATGGCTACAGCAGTGACCTTGCAAAATGGCCATTTGCAGATCATGAGAATATTTTTGAAAAAGTACGACTGGAATGTCTGGCGCAATAACCGAGTGGTAAATTTTCAAACAGATTCTCTTTGTCTGGAAATGGCTATTTACTATGAGATGTAATTTTTTAAAGCAAATTTAAGTGTTACAGGATTTATAAAAATCATCAAGTTTAAATTTGCTTTCATTTTTCTCTCAAATGGTGTTTCAAGATGAAAAATAAAAGGATAGATACATTAATAACATTGCAACATGAACAGCAGCAAACCACAGTAAGATTTACAAAAAATGGACAGGGCAATCAAGCGCAATAACTGGGGTGTCGGAATGTGTTTTGACCTGGGTGGGGTGGGGGTCTAAACTGTGGGAGAGGAAAAATGGGGGTGGGGGTATCTCCCAATTCCCCCCCCCCCTCGTTCTGTCCCCATGTGAACCATATCTCCACAGTGGTCAATATCTTTAAAACAATTGTATTGTCTACGCTGATATGTCCTTCAAGGTTCCAGACCACAGGCCTTTGAATTTTCGTCCATGCATACCACTACCACATATCCCCCTACTATAATATATATATATATTATGGCAAGTGTCTCTCAATACCTAAACCCCACTCGACCATTGATTTTAAATAATTTCACCATGATGGATGTTCAGTAATTTTGAGAGGCTTTCAGTTATTCAGTAATGGCAAATTGTCATTATAAAATAATTTAAAAGTGTGGAAACTAAAGTTTGATTGAAATTAAACTAAGTGTCATAATCTGTAACATCATATCACGTGACAAAGATAACAAATGAAATTTGCGATCTTCTTAACTACCGAGAGCGGGTTGCATTCGCATTTCCGTATTATATATGACACTGCTAGTATAGGATGCCGTTTAGAAAGATTTTCCAGCTTGCCCAATCATTGAGCAGCTCTATAATAATAATAATAATAATAATAATAATAATAATAATAATAATAATACCCAATTCCATCTATCTGGATACTCGGGTACTCGCTTAAATAAAGGAATTGCTTCGTCATCTTCGACATTTTTACGCAAACTATTTCATTCACAAAGATCTATTTATATTTTCCCGCATAAATTTGTAAGCAAACTGAATTGACCAATTGACAGTGGATTTAGAAAATTTGCCCTTCTGACGTAATGTAACGCTTAGTTTGATTGGATAAAACGCCAGTAATGCTTGCATATTTAGTGATCGAAAACTGGTGGTAGCTTGAGCCGATAATACATCCCGTCGCTCCCGGCATCTAATTGTCTCTTGTCGATAATACGTCCTGTCGGACTAGGAACCTAATTATTTCAAGCCGATAATACGTCCCGTCGCTGTCACAGGGTTAACAGTTTTAGCTATGCCCCTACCCCCCCCCCCCCTCTCTAGCTAAACTCCATCCACACCTCACTTGTGTTAGGATCTATCAATCCCTGAACTCCTGACTATCAATTTCCAGAAAACTATACAGGTAAGCTGTTGAATGTTTTGAAACTAATTTCTGTAGGGGCTGTTGCTTCCATAGCAACAGCGCCCAGTCAAATTAGTTCAAAAATATTTGACAGAGTGTTTTTTAAATAGTAAAGACATACAATTTCGTACACTTGTCAGACTATTAAGCATTTAAGACAATTAAATCGAGTCATTCATGCTGTAATTGATTATGATGTCATCCTACACGTCACATAGTTGATTATGACATGTGATGGATGGATAAACTGGAAAGGTCCATTGTCAGAGATACACATCAGAGATAGTGAGCACCATGGCTGTAATATCATTGAATATTTTACATATAATTTGCAAGCCATGAAATTTGGAAAATCTGCGTAACCTAATAATAGGTTACGAGTATTTCTTTCACGTAACCAAATTAATAGTTCAGATAGGTACCAGTCATTAGCATAAACTCATTGGTTGGCTACTTAATATTTACTTTCAGAGACTAATATATACAGCAAAATGATTTTCCAGGTGCCTTGCTAGTCTATGACCATTTTTCCACTTGAAAATAAATCAAGAGATCATTTTCATGTAACCTAATTTTCGGTCTGCAATTTGCGATTTTGCGTAACCAACACGGGAACTATTGGTTTGGTAACGCCACATTTCGAGGCCTGAATTTGATTGTAAACAGTTTCTTCCTTAGGCTGGTTGTGCCATGAACAGGTTTGACTGTAGCCTATTCTCACTATAGAAGTTAACCCTATGCATCGCTGCAGCATATATTAGTCAGTAATCTTCTCATTGCTGTTTTCAGGGTTATGACGGTGACATGATGTCAAGCCAAGGCACACTGAGGTCCTCTGGTAAAATCGGATCAGTGACCAGTCTTGATTCATTACGATCAGACCCTTTCTCGAAAAGTCCTCGTGTTAGTCGAAAACAGATGCTGTTGGATGATGTACCTGAGGGGCCAAGTAAGCATGTTATTCTTACATTTTCCATATGTATTGCCAAACAAATTTTATTGAGCCCTACACGAAAGGAAGGATGGCTCGACTTAGTGATGCGAATTACATCATTCGTCCTAACTGAAGATGGAATAGAGGTGCAGAAAAAAATCTTCAAAAGACTGCACTTTTAGAGAACTCACTATCTATAATATTCTATAATGAACTTTTTTTTAAAAGTGCTTTCCCCCATCATACATTGCGCAATACACTTATGATGTAGTATGTGCCTATATAACATTGCCTCAAGTGTAATTACGTCACAGATAAAAAAAATATTTCCAAACATATGCTGCGAAACAGCAGAGCTCTCTAGCAAAACATACTGTTCGTAAGGAGAGGGTTATTACCACTCTACAAATCTCACAGAGCAGTCAGGAAAAGTTTTCCTTTCCGAACCGGCTGCAGGCCTCTAGTCTATATTTCACTGAATCTGATAAATGAGTAATAGACTTTTTGACATATTTGAAATTCATTAACATGCCTTATTTTCGAGAAATAAATGTGGTAATGTAGATAAGCATCACCGAGATTTCAGAATTTACTAGTTTTGCAGGTTCAATTTAGTTGACTTATGAAAATTACAGCAAAATTGGAATATTTAAATCTTTTAAATATCTGCTTTAGAAGCATCCTTAGTGTGTAAGTGTTCTGAGAATTCTGAGTCTCACACAACTGCCCCTTTCAATAATCTTTCGCATTTGGACTTGAAAATCAAGAGGGAACCCCTAGAGTAACCTCCCACCCAAGTTTGCTTAATTTCCCTCCGGTCCAACAGTATTTGAATTATTGTACGGGACAAACACGCATGCATGCACACAGTGATTACAATATTTTTGTGACAATTCATGTTGAGACGCCTTAGACTGGTAACATATTAAGCAACTGACTGCTGGATTGTGCATACGACACATTCCAGGGGTTATATCTCTGAACCTGCTAAATCTTTTGTAAATAATTTGACTGAAAGTTTGTTGGTCGCTAAGCAACAAATTTGACTTAAGTTATTTTCAAAATATTGAGCAAGTCAAGAGTTCTTGCTCATTGAAATTATTGTCTGATGACTTGCAGCAGCGAAACAGTATAAAGATGTATTATGTTTAGATTTACTTGAGTTGAACCGTCAGACACTTGTTAATGAAACTTACCACTGCTAGATTTAAACAAATTCATATTTACATGGCTGAGATAGGATTTAAATAATTGTTTCTGATTTCGCTTCAAGCCTTTATCAGTAGCAATTTACATCAACAATTGATTAGAGAATTTCAGTTTAACTTCCCAGCAATGACATTCATACAATACATGCAAAATGTTGAAAATGAACATACAGTATGCATCAGAATAATAATAATAATAATAATAATAATAATAATAATAATAATAATAATAATAATAAAAAATACGTCGTTCATTTAGCTATCCCATACACTGTAAAAGTGACAACGGGTGACGGTGCGGATAATGGCACGGAGAGCAATGTATGGATAAAGATTATTGGCCCTAAGAAGAAACATAGTGGCCGATTATTCCTGGAGCTTGCTCAAAAAGGTGTATTTGAACCGGGCAAAGTGGAGACCTTCTCTATGGAGGCAGTTGATGTTGACGAGGTTCGGCAGATTGAGGTGAGAATGAAAAGGGGGAAATAGAGGCTCTTAAACTCCTTCCATTTAATATCAACATTATCAACAAAGTTCAGTAAATATCATTTTGAGAGAGCTTAGGCTCAAGTCCAAAACGATAATAACTAACCAATATTAATAATATTTCCAACAATGTTGATAGAATCTCACTAGCTGCGGGTGAAGCATGAACAGTTGATCACAGTCAGGTCACACTCACATACCTTTCTTAGGCTACATACCTTAAGCCTACAATGCATGCATACACCATGTTTGATTATAGTTTGTAATCGACTAGCTGACTGACTGATTAACTAACTAACTAACTACGGGACATGGCGGTTTATTAAGCTGCTACCCATGGCCACAAATGTTGGTCCCAATCCCAGGATAAATCAAAATAAGCACATTTAGTTATCAGTCTGGTATGTCGAAATTGTTTTATAAATTTGTGACCATCTATGTCACTCTGGCCAGTTCTTGAAGAGTCATATGACGGCATGGATTGGTAGACTACTGATGTACAGTAGTCATCTCTATTCATGGCTAGTTGGTGTTAGAAAATTGCAATAACCGCCTTGACTTTCCGCTGGAACAAATATGTCTTGATGTTAATGATGGACTCATTTTTGGCAAGAATGATATATTCGTTGTTTTGTGTGTGTTTTGCCACAGCTGAGTTGGAATGGCTGAGTTAGAAATGGGCGGGATATACCTAGAAATAGATTCTTCTATTGTCAGATTGTTATAGATTAGATCACATTTTAGAGTACATTTATATTGCGCCTGAAATCCATGCAATTGCATGCTTTAAGCGCTATCTATCTCACCCGCTGTTCATTTGACATGCCAACCCAGCAGCCCGGTAGTTCAGCCACATACAGCGCACAGAGAGTTATGTCATCACAGGTACCTATTTATAGCTAGGTCGACTGGAGAAGCGTATTACGTGACTTGCTCAAGTATACAATGTGGCAGACTAGTGGGAATTGAACCTGTGAACCTAGAGTTACAAGCTCAAGTCCCTAACCACTCACCAACCATGCTTCCGTTTTTATACACATTTAAGTCATCAGCTGTTTTTGTCTCGCCTGCAAAGCAGGCTCGAGACATAGGTATCACTTTTCTCACGGCGGCAGCGTAAGCTTTTAAGTTAAGTTTATATCTCAGCAATGCCTGATCCAATTGGAACCAAGCTTGGGTGCATGGTAATATACATCAAAAGGAAGCAGCCCGCCAATGAAAAGGCCATGAGGTCAAGGTTACAGGGGTCAAAGGTTACATTATAATCTTTGTTAATATTTTACAAAAGTTATTGCCTTATATCTCAGCAATGCCTGATCCAATTGGAACCAAACTTGGGTACATGGTGATATACATCAAAAGGAAGCAGTGTGCTGATGCAGACATCATGCAGTCAAGGTTATGGGGGTCAAAGGTCACGGTATAATCTGTTAATATTTTACGTTAAGTTTTTGCGTTAAACAAAAGTTATTGCCTTATATCTCAGCAATGCCTGATCCAATTGGAACCAAACTTGGGTACATGGTGATATACATTGAATGGAAGCAGCCCACCGATAAAGCAGTCATGACATCAAGTTTATAGGGTCAAAGGTCACAGTATAATCTTTGTTAATATTTTACTGCGTTAAACAAAGGTTATTGTCTTATATCTCAGCAATGCCTAATCCAATTGGAACCAAACTTGGATACATGGAGATATACATCAAAAGGAAGCAACATGCTGATGCAGACATCATGCAGTCAAGGTTATGGGGGTCAAAGGTCAGGGTATAATCTTTGTTAATATTTTACGTTAAGTTTTTGCATTAAACAAAGGTTATTGCCTTATATCTCAGCAATGCCTGATTCAATTGTAACCAAACTTGGGTACATGGTGATATACATTGAATGGAAGCAGCCCACTGATGAAGTGGTCATGATGTCAAGGTTATGGGGTCAAAGGTCACAGTATAATCTTTGTTAATATTTTACATTAAGTTTTTGCGCTAAACAAAAGTTATTGTCTTATATCTCAGCAATGCCTGATCCAATTGGATACACGATTACCTATAATGATAGGATGCAACATGATGATGTTGGGGTCAGAAGGTCAAAGGTCAATATCACTGTGACCTTGATACAGAACTCTGCTTTTTCAACATTAAGTTTTTGCGTTTAGCAAAACCTCTCAGCTTTTATTTCAGGATTGGTTAAGCCTATTGTAAGTAAACTTGGATACATGGGTGCCTATAATGATAGGATACAGCAGGATGATATTTGGATCACAAAGTCAAAGGTCAAGGTCACTGTGACCTTGATATAGAACTCTGTGCTATTTCAACATTAAGTTTTTGCGTTTAGAAAAACTTCTCAGCTTATATTTCAGGACTGGTTAAGCCTATTGCAACTACACTTGGATACATGGTTACCTATAATGATGTTGGCGTCACAAGGTCAAAGGTCAAGGTCAATGTGACTGACACAGAACTCTGTTATTTCAACATTAAGTTTTTGCATTTAGCAAAGCTTTTCAGCTTATATTGCAGGATTGGTTAAGACTATTGCAACTAAACTTGGATGCATGGTTACCTATAATGTTAGGAAGCAGCATGATGATGTTGGTGTCAGTAGGTCAAAGATCAATATCACTGTGACTTTGATACAGAACTCTGCCTTTTCAACATTAAGTTTTTGCGTTTAGCAAAATGTCTTGGCTTATATTTCAGGATTGGTTAAGCCTATTGCATCTAAACCTGGATACACGGTTACCTATAATGATAGGATGCAACATGATGATGTTGGGATCACAAGGTCAAAGGTCAAGGTCACTGTGACCATGATATAGAACTCTGCTATTTCAACATTAAGTTATTGCGTTTAGCAAAACTTTTCCGCTTATATTTCAGCATTGGTTAAGGCTATTACAACTTGGAAACCTGGTTACCTATAATGTTAGGAAGCAGCATGATAACATTGAGGGCAGAAGGTCAAAGGTCAAGGTAACTGTGACAAACAAGGGACAGGTGAGACATTTAATTCCGCGGAATTCTTGTTTGAATAATACAGCATCAACCTTTTTCGATAGAAAATGAATCTATTTTTGCAACCATTTGGAGGAGCCTTAGGATTGCTCATCCACTGATCCTGGCATTTAACCTTTTTACTGCAAAATCAAGACAATCACACAGGCATGCACAATAGCCTGTCATAATACAGAGCACTCCTCGCGTACACATGCTTATTACTGGACACAACTTTAACCCGTTAACACTCAAGCCTGTCAAAAACTGATTTTGCAGTGACATATACAGACTAAAGCCCAACGCACACAGGCTTAAAAAAACGCCAAACAGAAACAGTTTTCTGGCGACTTAACATTCGCCTGCTCTGCTCGGAAACAAATACACTGTTTCGCGAAATTACGTTTCGCAGAACAAACACTGTTTGATTCGTGAAATGGGGTTTCATCGAACCAGATATTTCACTTTGCCGTGTGCATTGCTTGTTTCGCTGCAAAAACAACAATAGAGCGATGACCAATCATCAATCGAAATCATATTCATGTGACATAAAAAATGGCGACTTCCATAGAGCCAGCGTGGTCTAGTGCCGCCGCCATTTTGATATCATGTGACTTGTGGTGCTATTTTCTTGTTTATTTTATGTTTTTGTATCCACGTATGTAGCGTTTGTCAATTAGTCTGCGGGTTGTGTAGACGGAAACGCAAAAAAGAAATTAGTTTCGTGTTTAGTGGGTTTTGCCTGCCATTTGTGCTGGGCTTAACAGAAGACTTTAAAATATTTACCACTGAAATGAATGGCTTGATAACCAAGCCAGTCATTGTGGTGATAAATTCTCAAATATAATCTCTTCATCTGCAAATGAACATTTTCTGAGAAAATTTAAATTTTCATGAATAAATTTGAAAGGTAAAGGGTTAAATGAGTTGTGAACTAATTGTTGTCATTTAGCTTGGTCACGATGGTGTAGCTCCTGGCTCAGGATGGTTTGTAAAAGATGTAGAAGTGGACCTGCCCACCAAAGGAAAGCATTATCAGTTCATTTGTAAGCAATGGCTGGCTCGTGATAAAGGTGATGGCAAGACAAGTCGCATGTTCAGCGTACAAGACGGCCAGAGTACTGTCACATCTTACAAACCAAGTGAGTTAATAGATCAGATATGAACATGCCTTTATTTCTAACAAACAGAGGTACAAGCGAAAGTGCTCGAGAGACAACCTGATCCTTATGCTAACTGACTGAAAATTTGCAGGCCATGGGAAAACTACTTTTTGACAATTTAGCAATGGCTCTGTCATTGGTAAAAAAAATTTACCTGCATTCCAGTGATCAATTAAAAAAAAAGAAATTATCTTGGCCTACAAATGGACATTCCTGAAGAGCATTGCAGTGGCTTGTTTTAGGTGACTTGGCCATTAAAGCATTAAGACCGGTGGGTGAGAGATGACGCATTCCTCATACGCTCATACTTAAAGCTCTCATATATCAATAAAGATATGCATCCTAACTAAATTTAGAACTTTGTTGCTTTATGGACACTATGGATCATGTAATATACATCATCTAGTTGATTTATTGGTCGGAGGGGGTGGAGGGGGGTGGGGTGGATGCATTGTCATGATTGTATTCTTCATTGTCAGATTGTTCTTGACAAAGTATGGGTTCTTGACAAAGTATGGTTCTTTGCCATTAATAATGTCAGCTCTTGATGTGTGTTTGTCTGAAATGTTTAGGTCTGGGAAGAATAAGCTGTTTTCTGATGGCCTTTGTTTAAGCTGTCATCCTACGTGTAACTTTTATTTTCAGTGGTGCCCTTTGAGGTTACATTGTTCACTGGTGATGTTGACCATGCTGGAACAGATTCACAGATCACTATGACCTTATTTGGATCTAAAGGAGCCAGTTCCGAGATAAACCTAGATAAACTTGGGGAGAGATTTGAACGTGGAAGGCCAGATCTGATTAAGGTACTGCAGACAATTATCTTTAATTCTGATCCATTAATTTAAAAAGCCAATGTTTATTTGACTAATTTGGTGTGTGAATTTCCCACAGTATGAAAAAGGATGTTGCCTTAATAAGGGGAAGAGAGCATTATATTCAGGCCTACCTGTCTGTCTGTCTGTCTGTCTGTCTGTCTGCCTGCCTGCCTGCCTGCCTGTCAATCAATCAGAGATTGCGGACCCTCGCCATCCAATTTTTGTCACAGTGTACATACTTTTTGTGAATTTTTCTGATTTTTCTTAATCATGCCTAAAAGTGTGAAATCCTAGTGTACAGTCACATCATTTCTTATGTTAAAATTTATGAGACGTCAATAGACCAGGAGTTTATTCCAATCTGAATCCTGTTTTTTTTTATCCGGATCACAGCCACCATCTGGACTTTGTTGTGTCAAAATTTTAATCAAATCACATCAGCAGTTTTTTAGGTAGAGCTCCGGAAACAGACACATGGATAGACCCAAATGCAAACCCTCTGACTCTTACATTATGTCTTAACTGAGGTTCTCCAGCGTTAGCCCCCAAAGGCTATATACTGTAAAGATGAGTTGTGTAAGGTGACCAACTGTCTTCAGTCACCACTTTTTAAGGACCCATGCATTGACAGGTTTTTATGTATATAGAACTCATCTCAGTTGACTGCTATTTTATTTCAGATGGAAATAGATGACATCGGCCCGCTGAAGAAGCTGAGAATTGGTCATGATGGTAAAGGTAGCAGACCTGACTGGTATCTCGAACAGGTTAGATGAGTTCAAATGTCGAAAATTGTTAATTTCATAATTAGCGAAATTTGGCAGATTTGATTAGGAACTAAGGGCCATTAAAGTTTGTTCAAGGGAAGTTGATGCGTAAAAAAACATGGTCGCCATGGACCAATCAAAATGTAGCATGCTTGGCAGCCATATTGGATATTTTTATTTGATGGATTTTGGAGCCGAAATTGGTTTTATATAGGTTTTTCGTTATTTTGACTTCAAATTTGCAATTTTCGAAAATGTTGGATAAATGGTTTGGCAGTCATCTTGGATCTTTTTCCTGCCAAAAACTCCCATACTAAAGCAATGGGAAATTTTAAATGTCTTCTCGAGAACCACTGGGACGATTTCAAGTATATTTGATGGGACGCTTCCTTAGGCCATAGGGATCCAAGTGTGTTCAAAGAAAGCCGATCGGACAATTTGGCCGGCGGACATCTTAGATTTTGGCCGAGTTTTGGAAACGTCTTTAAAAATCTTCTCCGAAACCATTTGGGGGATTGATGCAAACTTCATGAAATATTATATAGGCAAGAGCTGAACCAGGTTTGTTCAAGAGAACTTGATTCATCAAATGGTTCATCTTGGATGACCTAGTTTTAGTGAAAGCGACTTCTCCAGAACCGCTGAATGGATCGGTCAGAAATTTGGCAGATTTGATTAGGGACTAAGTAAGTATCATTAAAGTTTATTCAAGGGAAATTGATGCATAAAATGAATATTTTTATTTGATGAATTTTGAAGCAGAAATTGGTTTTATATAGGCTTAGTGGTATTCTCATCTCAAATTTGTCATTTTCAAAACCGTCGGATAAACGGTTTGGTGGCCATCTTGATCTTTTTCCCACCAAACACTCCCATACTAAAGCAATTGGAAATTTTTAATGTCTTCTCGAGAACTACTTGGCTGATTTCAAGTATATTTACCAGGTAAGCATCCTTAGGGCATAGGGGTCCAACTTTGTTTAAGGGAAGCCAATCGGCCAATTTGGCTGGCAGCTGTCTTGGATTTTGGCTGATTTTTAGAAACTCTTAAAAATCTGCTTGGAAACTGCATGGGGGGATCGATTCAAAACTCATGAAACATCATCTGCAGCAACAGCTGAACCAAGTTTGTTTAAGGGAACTTGATTGGCCAAATGCTTCGGCGGCCATCTTGGTTGACCCACTTTTCGCGAAAATAACTTATCCAGAACTGCTGAATGGATCAGGCCAAAATTTGGGAGATTTGATTAGGGCCTAAGTCCCATTAAAGTTTGTACGTGGAAAGTTGATACAAGTTATCAAAAAAACATGTCTGCCATGAATCAATTAAAATTATGCATTTTTGGCGGTCAGCTTGTATTTTCTGCAAATTTCTGAGGAAATCCCAATAAGACTACTTATTAACCGCTGAGTCAATTTTAATAAATCTTGGCTAAACCTTCTTCACTGACATGTAACCACCTGACTTTAAAGTGAATATTTTTGTGCATGCTATGGTGGTCATTTAGTTGTTTGATGGTTAACCTGACCAATAATTGCTTCTGAAGTATAAATGTGCAAGTCAAGAAAAAGAATATAAGTTTAATGCTTGATTCTCGAATGACTGGCATGGTAACCACACCAGTTACTTCATTGTTAACTTTTGAAAGTGATTCTGTTGGGGTGCAAATGGACATTTGACTGGGTGCTAATTCTTCCTATGTTAGTTTCAAAATATTCAACAGAATATTGATTAAATAGTAAAAACATATAATTTGTACAATTTGACTGATTATTAAGCATTTAAGATGGACTAAATTGTGTCAATCATCACGTAGCTGTCTATGACGTCAACCTACACGTCACGTACTAGATTATGATGTCATATGATTGTTTGATAAACTGGATTCCTCCATTATGTCTGAAAGGGCTGCAGTATTTTTGATTGTCTGTTTTATGCTTAACCAGTATTTACTCTGTTCTCAGGTTGAGGCTCGAAACATGGACACTGGTGATTTGACTAGATTTAAATGCAATGACTGGTTCAGTAAGACAAAGGGTGATGGAAAGCTTACACGTGATATCCCAGCTACAGTTAAAGGAAAACAGCTAATAAAAAGTAAATCAGTATTATTACAACTTTGGAACTAAAATAACTGTTCTATATGTATTTAGTTTACCTGATTACTATATATCTTTGTGTAAATATAGGCTTAGTTGCAGTGTCTTCATTACTGGCATACTGTTCAACGGAATAATTATGCAAAGTTTAACACATTCTATATTGAAATTCAACTATCTCAATGTATATTAGCTGAACATTTTGAAATGAATGTTACTAACATTTTTTGCTATCATAAACAGCAACAGCTTCAAATGAAATAAGTTTCAAAATATTCAACAAAATATTGTGTATTATAAAACAATTGTATATATAATTATATATATGTATACAAAGATATCCATTGGATTCAGACACCAGCTCCACACCATGGAGCCATAGGCATTAACTAGTCTGGCTCGAAATGCCCTGGTTTCCCTCATGCACAGCCAACTATAGGCTGGGCAGACAGCATGTAGTTAGTACCCTGTATATATTGACACACTCACACAATGGAATATGGCGACGACGTAGACTTTATAGACGAGGAAAAGAAACCCCTTGATGAACCTTTCCCAATAGCTGCAAGCAAATTAAAAATCGAGAATCTCTATGAATGAATCCAAAACAGAGTTTCACCCTCACATACCTATTTACAAAGTGGGAAACTAAAGAAAATGATGATCCACTTCCATGGAGGAAAAGTAAAATCTTGGGCTCACTACTTTGTAGTACTGCTGACATTGCTGCATGCTGCGTCATGGGGAACATAGCTTTCCAGTCCGTCTGAAAGCTATGGATTCATAGATCAAAGATGGCCTTGACAAAAAGACTACGTTTATATAATGTAACCTGCATATCCTTGATGCTGTATATGGGAAGCTGGAAATGCAGCTCCAGACAAACTTGATGCCTGCCACCACAAACACATACGCACCATCACTGGACACTGATGCACTATACAAGATGTGTAATATGTCGCCACTGTCCGTAAAAGTCACCCAGCAAAGTTGGTATCTATTTGTCTATGTACTAAGGATGCCTGAAAACACACCTACACAGAGAGCCTTGGAATTCTCCCTACTGGGAGACAGGAAAATATAAAGACAGGAGAGGATGTAATTGAATAATTCTATTAAGCATGTTACAAGGTGACCTAAAAAAAGCAGGACTCGTTACACTCAAATCAAGAATGGACCTGAGGAAGCTAAAGAATTTGGCTACGGACAAGATGCATTTGGCAAAAACAAAGAAGGACTGATTGCAGCTTTAGAATGTTTCTACTACTACAGCCGCAGAATACAGTAATCATACATACACGCACATATGCACACAATTATTTTATAATACACAAAATATTTTGCTCAATATTTGGAAACTTATTTCATTTGAAGCCATTGCTATGCATGGTAGCAACAAATTCAAATTCGAAATGAAATTCAACTACTGCTACTATTTTGAATCAGGTACCTCATACAAGGTGAACGTGAAAACCTCTGCCATCCGTGGGTCCGGTACTGATGCTAATGTATACATTATGTTGTTCGGTGAGAATGGTGACTCTGGGGAAATTCATTTGAACAAGTCGGAGACATACAGTGATCCATTTGAGAAAGATCATATTGATGTGTTCAACATATCTGAGATTCTATCACTTGGGGAGCTAAGCAAACTCAGAGTTTGGCATGACAATAAAGGTTCTGTATTTTCTTATGTATTTTTAAAAATGTTTTATATTTGAAAAAAATATAATTGTCCCTAATTTGCACTTCAATAACTACTTCGCTTATACACATGATAAAATCTTTGATAAATATTTTGAAACTGTTTGTGCGATAGGCTTCCACTCAAATTAGTTTCAAAATATTCATCAGTTCATAGTTTTGAGCTATTCACCAGCAAACTTGTATGTTTGATTTAAAATTTCTATCCTGAGATTTCAGTGTGAAAGGTTTACATACAAAAATCTTATTTTCCGAATTATTTCCAAAATGCCTGACACATTGACTACTGAATTGCCACATTCATTGTTCAGTTCATTTACTGTGTTCACCAATGTTCAGTTTGAAATTTGCATTCAGTTATCAATCAGTTTTCAAAATTGCTGTCAGTCTTTAGTCAACTTCAAGTTCACCAGAATATTCCTTACATCACAAAGAATTTGTCCTTTCTGTTCTGTGAAGTTATAGGGTTAAGGTAGTTTTTAAGTGTGATATAATATTTATAATTTTTATTGTGGGTGTTGTTTCCAGGCCTACTGTCCTCATGGCATTTATCATACATTGAAGTGGAAGATATTGGTGCTAAGAGGACATACACATTCCATTGCGACAAATGGTTATCTCGTTCTGAGGATGACAAGCAGATTGTAAGAGAGCTGACCTGTGCTAATCGCACGCATCCAGAATCTCCAGGCAGAGACAAGGATAGAGTTAGTAAGTAAATACTGATAATAAACATGGCTTAACACTTTAATGGTCACGCCAGCCAAAACTAGCCTCAGCAGCTGTCTTGGGGAATAGTCACTTGAAGGCCAAGAGAAAACTATTTTTGAAGATTTACCACTGGAATGCCGGTTCGATAACCGAGCCAGTCATTCCATGGTAAATGTTCAAAAGCATTCATTTCTTTGCCACCTGCAAATGGACATTCATTACTCCAATATTTAAATTTTCATGTTTAAACAACCACCTCATGAACACCAACACGTAAGTGTAAGAGCAATATGCCAAGAATAAGTCTTGTCATCAGAGCCAGATTTATAATTAAGCCTAGCTTGGGCCTGTGGCAATTTATCTTGGTACTCATCTGGAGTGGGTCATGGCAAGTGATTCTTCCTCCCTGCGTAGTGGTTGGGGGTTTGGGGATCCTCCCCAGAAAAACTCTAAACTTAGATTAACTACCCATGCTCATGGATAACAAACCTGTGGTGTAGCCTTTCAATTTTGTGTTTTGCAGCTTACCAGATAGAAGTGAGGACCACAGACAAGCAGCAGGCTGGCACAATACATAATGGCTGGATTATTCTAGAGGGATCATTAAGGTCATCTAAGGCCTTCCTCATGGAGAACAGTCCACATAAAAAAATACTGCGAAGGTAGTTATATATATATATATATTTCTATTAAACTTTCATATCAATTGTCTCCCTTGATTAAATATGTGACAATCAAGCCTTATCTCCCTTGAATACTTGCTGTTTCAACATTACATTAATCAGAACTGAACAGCTCCATTCTGTGGTGTATAATAGGCATGATATATGAACCAGATGCTTGTAGTGTCTAGTAACCCTTTCAATTCCAGTGTCTCAATTTCAAGACAACTATGCAGGAAATCTGTTGAATATCTTGAATCAAATTTGACTGGAATGTTTTTGTTGTCATAAGCAGCAACACCTCATAGGCAAATTAAATTTAAATTCCTCAACAGAATATGCCTTAAATCATCAAGAATTTGTCATTTCTGTTTTGTAAGCGTAAAAACAGTTAACCGTTTAACACGCATACCAGCCAAAAACGACTTCTGCAGTGGTCTTGGGAAATGTTTATTTGCAGACCAAGAGAAAACTATTTTTGAAAATGTACTACTGAAATGACTGGCTCGATAACCGAGCCATTCATTCCAGTGGTAAATTTTCAAAAATAGTTTTCTCTTGGTCTGTAAATGGACATTTTCTATGAGAAATTAGAAATTTTCTAGAACAAATTTGAGTGTTAAAGGGTTAATGTCATGAAGCATGAAGGAAGATTAAGTTTGAATTTTACATTTAATGGCTCATCATGACAATTTTAGACATGTTATGTGGATTGACCAAATGGATAAATCAATCGAGCCTGTAGATTTTGGCAACACTATCTATACAGGCATGCTATTGGCATGTTCTGAGCACGAATACCGCTTTCATAATTTCCAGAGGTCAGACAGACTACTTTGAATATGCAACGCGTAATGTTGGAAAACTAGAGCGGTGCATTCTGGGAGCTGTTGAACGTGAAGATAAGCCGCTACAAGGTGCTGATGATCGGGAAGTGAGGTGGCATTGTTACAGCATCACCATTACAGATACAGTGACTGGAGACAAGTAAAATACCTAGTTAGAGTGCAACCACCTTTAACCCTTACTACTCTGATGTCAAAATTTTTAATTTTCAAATTAAATTAAAATATGAACTGATGTTCATTTTTTAACAAATTTGGTGGAAGATGTTGCTGTCATAGACAGCAACTGTCATAGACAGCAACATTATCCACCAAAATTGTTGAAAAATGTACACCAGCTTCTTTGCTACTGATACAGTTAAAGATAGAATATTGACATCCGCGTGGTAAGGGTCCAATGATTGTTGGATGAACCCTTGCATCATATGTATGTCTGGGGTTTATCTATATTTTTTCATGGCTTTGTACTATGTAATAAGCTATTGTCTTTGGATACCATCGTTTGCTGAACATTATTTGACCACAATGGTTCTTCATTTTGAAAGAAGACTTTACAGTAGAATTCTCTACAATGAGAAGATAAAATCTGCATTAGTATTGTTTAGAACTTTGTGAGCGTTTCAAATATTTGGTTCAGAGATCTATGCAATGTGCCTGGACAAGTGTTATGATGTCTGACAAAAACATACAATTCAAATGATTATTTTCAGGCCTTTGTGACTTTCGTGTCTGACATACAGCATTTGCTTTTTTCAGGTACAGCTTGCCCTGCAAGGACTGGATTCCTATTACTAATCGAATTTCAAAGCGAGACAGCAAGGAGCTTCTTGTTCACGCCACGGAAGAGAATCAAGTGGCCGCTGTTAGAAGTAAGGCTTGGAAATAATGATTTGATATTGAAATAAATGCGTGCGTACAGTTTACTGCCAAACAATACTTTATACAGGTATCAAACAGGAATGTTGTATTTACAGAGAATTTCTATTGATAGAGTGATGCACCCCACCCATTTCTAGCTATGCTCAGTGTTTGAATTGATTTTAACACTGAACCCTAAATTTCCCGAATCCTAATTTCAACTATGGAGGTAATCTGTTGAATATTTTGAAACCAATTTGACTGGCAGCAACAGTTCCCAGGCAAACTAGTTTCAAAATGTTCAATAGAATGTTTACTAAATTATAAATTCACCAGAGACATACAATTCAGATCCTTACTGTTAAACCTTTGCCACTTTCATGATGGACGTACATAAACATTTTGTTGAATATTTTGAAACTAATTTAACTGTGCGTTGTTGTTGCCATAGGCAGCAAAAGCACCCAGTCAAATTACTTTAAAAATAATCAATACCTTACCTGTATAGCTTTCTGGAAATTGATAATTAGGCAGTTCAGAGATCGATCGATCCCAACACAGGCGAAGTGTGGGTGGAGCATCGCTAAAGATGGGCGGGGCATAGCTAAAACTGGATTCCATTTGATTATGGTGTCAGATACTTGAGTGACAGATTGGATTCCTCCATTCCAGATAAGTAGATATGCTGTTAATTTAAATGTTTGATTAATTCTTGTTTATCAGATCTGGCTGTGGTGAAATATGAGGTGGTCACAGTGACTGGTGATATCTCTGGTGCTGGTACTAATGCTAATGTCTCAATCAACATATTTGGAGAGAATGGGGACACTGGCAAGCGCCCGCTCAAGCAAAAATTCCGAGATCTGTTTGAGCGTAACCAGGTGGACAAATTCCAAATAGAGGCTCTAGATTTAGGTATGTATGGACAGTATGGCCATTTTATAGGTTTGTCCTGTGTATTAGATTTATTCAAACGAAGCTGAGAGATTGCAAATTTAATAGATACCGTGATTTCTCGACTAAAGACCGCCCGCGAATATAGGATGCTGTCCCAAATTTGACCAAAATCCGTCCAAAAAACTTGTATTCAAGTATATAACTTGTATTCAAGTATAAGACGCTGTTAAATTTAGAAAAAACGTACCTTTAAAAAATCGAAAATTGGTATCAAAAATAACCATCACTCAGCGCAATGTTTAATGCATGACTAAAAATTATCATGGTGTTAGAGAAATTATTAAATAGGACCACCTAAATATTGTGTATCTTCAATAAAGATTGTTTATTACATCCAAATCAATCTAATTTTGGCATAAAATGTCTCCTTGAAAACATAGAAATCGCATGATAGAAACCGACTGTAATGGCTCTTTTGCGGTTGGAGGCGCTGTGTGATCTTATGCGCTAACAGGAGTTGGTTATCTGGCTCTTTTGTGATTGGAGGCGCTGTGTAATCTTATGCCTTAACGAGAGTTGGTTATAAAATGGGTATGGGAATATTCAGATGGTCACTAGTTGTAATGACTCTTGCTTTTGGAGGCGCTGTGTGATCTTATGCGCTAACGGGAGTTGGTTATCTGGCTCTTTTGTGATTGGAGGCGCTGCGTAATCTTATGCGCTAACGGGAGTTGATTATCAAACGGGTACGGGAATATTCAGTTCCTATCGCGCAATGATGATATATAGCAATTTCCGAGTCCGGAATATTTAGATCCGAGTACTCGCTCTAATTAGAATAAAGATCTTTTGCGATTGGAGGCGAATCACATGATTTATACACGTATCTTTTCTAGACGCCATTTTATGTCAAATTCTCGATTAATTTTGATGTAATAAGTGATATGTATTAAAGAATAAGCAATATTTAGGCGCCCCAATTTAATAATTTCACTTCCGCTTGGTGTTTTTGGAGTATACATTAAACATAGTCATCAGGCGTCGCGAATTGTCTAGGGTAACATTTAGTTCAATTTCCATGGTATAATCTGTGACTTTTTAAGAAAAATTTCGACCCTAAAATGTGCGGAAGGAATGTTCTTGATTATAGGACGCACCCCCCTTTCTAGTAGATGTATTTTGACAAAAAAACTGCGTCCTTTGGTCAAATTTTAGCGGTAACCATAAACACTGCTATTACAACTAAGCCTCTCCATTCATATATATATATTATATATATATATATATATATATATAGAAAGTGTTCATTGTCAACTATATCACTGATTTCCATTGCAATAATCAGGCATAAAACCTTTGTATATACTCATTTATTATTAAACATTTCAATTCTGAAATCAAAGTATGTCAATTTCATGAAACCCATAAAATTGTGAGCAAAATATTTTTACAATTTAATGGTCAATATTGGTTAATAACATAAAATATGGGTTCAGTGAACGCCCATTTGCAGGTCAAGAGAAGATTTATGCCTTGGATCACCGTCTCTATTGTCAAGCCAGTCATTTCAAGTCTGAAGTGACAAAATATTCTTCTGTAGCCTGGAAATGTACATTCTTCAAAAAAAATATGTTTATACTCTTAATATCAGCATCAGTCGGTTTGGATTGCTTTAAAGCAGGTCTGGCTGGCTTGACTATTAATCCTTTAGCACTCATATCAGCCAAAAGCGGCTTCTGCAGTGGTCTTGAGAAATGTCCATTTGCAGACTAAAATAAGACTATTTTTTCTTATAATTTACCACTAAAACGACCGGCTCAATAACCGATCCAGTCATTCCAGTGGTAAATTAAAAAAAATAGTCTTCTTGTTGTCTGCAAATGGACATTTTCTATGAGAAAATTGAAATTTTCTTGAGTAAATTAGAGGGTTAAAGGGGGAAGCTCCAGATAATAATATTGAGCACATGTTTTTGTGCTACAACTCCACCAGTATCCCAGAAGCTATTCCACTAAGATAGTAACCACTATTTGTTTACAGGAGTGGTAAAGATTTTTACTGCTAAAAATGGTTATTGTACGATATAATAAGTAATTAACAACGGATGTATTTACATAGTTTTCATCCATCAATCTCACTTCTGACCATGATATGTTTATACTCTTAATATCAGCATTATAAAATTTATGTCACTTACCAGTGTAACAAGTGTTAAAAGGTGTAACTCTCAAAAATATCGAGTCAATACAAAAATGTATATACAGTACAGATCATAAATAACATAACATGTTTCCAAAGCCAAATAAAACATAATGTTGAATATTCTGAATATAATTGGATTAGATGACATTGCTGCCTTTATAGCTAAGGCAACAGTGTCTTCCAATCCAATTATATTCAAAACATTTAGCCAAAAACATTTGTTACATCGTGTTCAAAATTGTTTCATTTTTTCCCCGGAAAGTAAATTTCTGAGCTCTGCTGTATCTCATTGGCACAGTTTGTCATAATTGGAGGTATTGACTTCTAACTGGATTGCTGAATTCCCATTGTCATAGGCTAATATCCATATAAGACCTACCTAAGTGAGTCTGAATTATCATGACAACATATTACCACTACACCTTTGCAATAGTTTGAAAGATGAAATCTAGGTCTCACACATCACTCCATGGAAACAAAGTTTCTAGGAATTTATTTTTTCATGTATTTTTCTGTTTAAGGCCAGCTAACCAAGGTGCACATAGAGCATGATAACAGTGGATTCAGTTCTGGCTGGTTTCTGGAACGCATCGAAATAACGAACATGGCCACTAACATCAAGACGGTGTTTCCGTGTCAAAAATGGCTCGATAAAAAGAAAGATGACCGTGAGATATCACGTGATTTACTACCAGCAATGGACTGATAATGTTCTTGATGATGGAAGTGAAATCATGTTAGTGTAGTGCTAGTGATATGACGTTAAGCTTAGTTTGTCGTCAACACTGATTGTTCAGTGACCACACAGGAAAACTCTTAGTTATGTTGAAAGTAATTTAACTTGAAGATATTCATAGCTTAGCCAGCCATGGCTTCCAGTCATTAATTTATAAAACAGAATATTTATTAAATCCTAAAGAATTTTTGACATAGCCTTGTAGTGCTGAAACAAGTTAACAATCTTTGCATAACAATAGACTTCCAGACTAAATGAACTCAGTGACTACCTGTTTACGTATAATCTTTTCAGCCTGATTTATTCTGCCTGATATATTGACTATACAATTTGCAGTTAAAATCATGCTGACTGTTTTGAAAAACAACATCATAAATTCACTGGTGCAACGAATTCCAGTCAAATTGCTTTCAAAATCTTCAGTCGATTTCGACATTTGATGCTTATAAAGGCACTTCATGGTATTCAAAATCATATAGCGATGTCCATGTCAATGACAATACATATGCCAATAAACAGGTATAGGTTTAACACTTTAACCTTCAATTTTGAAAATGTCCATTTGTAAACCAAGGGACTATTTTTGAAAATTTACCACTGGAATCGAACTCGGTTATCGAGCCAGTCATTCCAGTGGTAAATTAAAAAAAATAATCTCCTGGTCTGCAAGTGGATAGGTTTCCAAGAATACTCTAAAAGCTATTTTTGCCGGCTTGAGTGTTAAATGGTTTAATAACGCTTCCCACTTTATTGACATTTTAGAGTGTTCTCCATTGCCATACAAAGTGATGGGTTTGAAAATGACACGCACTCATTTCAGAAGTCTTCTCTGTATTCTAGTTAGCACAGTGCAACCAAAGGCAGCACAATGTGTCCACCAACTGAAAACATTGGTGGTGTGCTTCCAGACAATTACTTATTTACAATTACAATTTATTACCTATTATTTATTAGTCCCCTACCGGTAAAAGCAGGGGGCCTATAGGTTTGCACTCTGTCTATCTATCCGTCCGTCTGTCGCAGTTGGTTTTCTGCCCTTTTTGATCGCAGTCCTTCAAGGCATTCGAATGAGAATTGGTACATTGCTTTGTTATGAGGATCTACAGAGCAAGTTCGAGTTTATGGTGTATGCGTCAATTTTTTATGGAGTTATGCCCCCTTTCGACTTAAGAAATAAGAAGAAAATATCAGCTTTCCACACTTTTTCCCGCACTCCTTCAAGATATTTTAAGGGAAAATTGGTACATTGCTTTATTATAAGGAGTTACAGAGCAAGTTCGAGTTTCAGACATTCTTGTCAATTTTTCATGGAGTTATTCCCGCTTTCGACATGAAATACGTAACATATTAGTTTTTCGCACTATTTTTTGCAGTCTCAAGGTATTCAACTGAGAATTGGTACATGGCTTTGTTACCAGAAATTACAAAACAAGTTCAAGTTTCAGGCATATGTGTCAATTTATTATGGAGTTATTCCCCCTTTCAACTTATGAAATACGAAAAATATCAGCTTTCCGCACTTTTTCGCACTCCTTCAAGGTATTCAAGTGAGAAGTGGTAGGTAGCTTTATTATAATGAGTCACAGAGCAAGTTTGAGTTTCAGACATTTTCATAAATTTTTCATTGAGTTATGGCCCTTTCGTCTTATGAAATACGAAAAATATTGCACCTTTTTCGCTGTCTCGGGATATTCAACTGAGAATTGGTATGTGGCTTTGTTATGAGAAATTACAGACCAAGATCGAGTTTCAGGAATTTGCGTTAATTTTGATGGAGTTACATCCCCTTTCAACTTATGAAATACGAAAAATATTGCACTTTTTTTTTTGCAGTCTTTCGGGATATTCAACTGAGAATTAGTACGTAGCTTTGTTATGAGAAATTACAGACCAAGTTCGAGTTTCAGGAGTTTGCATAAATTTTGAAGGGGTTACATCCCCTTTTGACTTATGAAATACGAAAAATATCCGTTTTCTGCACCTTTTTCGCACTCCTTCAAGGGATTCAAATGAGAATTGGTAGGTTGCTTTATTATAGAGAGTTATAGAGCAGGTTTGAGCTTCAACCATATATAACTGAAACTTGATATATTGCTTTGTTATGAGAAGTTACAGATCAAGTTCGAATTTCAGCTGCTTCTGTCAATTTTTAATAGAGTTTCTGACTGTCAATCTCTAAATATTTATATCACCAGGTAGGGGACATGTAAAGAAATACTTACAGAATGTTTGTTATTGTTGATTCATTTGTGATATTCTTATTAATTTATTCATGTAACATTATTCAGGTTATTTAATGAGATGGTGCCTAATTTCTATTGTCAGTCAAAATTAATAATATTAATAATAATAATAATAATAATAATAATTAATAATAATAATAATTGATGATATTGGCTAGTTTCCTTAGAAACAGTAACCTGATAATTATTGCCATAATTATCCAATTAAACCTTACCACTCTAAGATCAATATTCTGTCTTTTACTGCATCAATAAGAAAGAAACTTGTGTACATTTTTCAACAATTATGGTGGAGGATGTTGCTGTCTATGACAGCAACATCTTCCACCAAATTTGCTGAAAAATGAACACCAGATCATTTTTTTATTTAATTTGAAAATTTTAAATTTTGACATCAGCGTGGTAAGGGTTAAATAATATGTTCATGTGGTTTATATTATTGATTTCTTCTCCCTACATCCATTGATATCATCAAGAGCAATATTAGACACTCAGCGTTAATGGGGTCAGAAACCTGATTTTGAAAGGTTTATAATCGGTTATGCTACTGTTTGTCAAGGATTTGAGCCCCACAATGTCGTCAATATACATTCCAATTAGTTGGCCATATATATTCCTTAATTGACTAATAAAAGATGATATACATAGTACATGGACATTCTACTCGATCAATTCCTGCATTATCAATTTACCAGAATTTGTGAGCTTTCAAGAATCAAAAAAATATATTTAGAAAATTTTTGACCTCGAATTTAATTCATCACGTAAAAATTACACGCATACACACATAGTTATATTAACACAATTTAATATTATTTTTATTTTATATTATAATTTTACTTTACATATATTTATATTGTGAAAGTAGCATATTTCCCTCCAAAATGATCAATTATTCTCTTTACTTGACTTATTCCTATGTGTATAATAGCGGAATCTGTGATCAAATTTACATTTCGTAAGGATTTTAATATTTCTATCATATTGTTTCTTCATCATTGTTTACACCATTTTACATCATTACATTTTAACCATCTTATGGTCAATCCAACAAATATGCTGTCTTTAGTGGCGTTGAGAAATGTGCGAAGAGTATTTTTGAAAATTTATCACAGGAATGGCTGACTCAACTGAACAGCATACAAATGGATATTTTCTACGAGAAAAATTTTAATTTTCTTGAACAAATTTGACCACTGGAGGGTTAAACTACTTAGGCTAGTGTATATATTGATGTTACCATTTCGCAAGAATTATGTACCGGTATTACAAGATCGACATCTTTATTGTGTCATTGCTTCGTAGAGGCAGCATATTCTAAACAGTAAATTTACTCATAGTTTAATAGTATACATAGGTGAAAACAAAGGTATATTGTAATCACTTTGTCTATTCCTGTATCTGTCCTTCCATTCATCTGTGATCTTTGTCCAAGCTGACAATGGACCAAGAAAAATGTACCATTCGACACTAATACAGTACAGTACCCTACTACTGTACCCTTTGTAAACCTTCCATTGCAAAAATATGTGTGTGTGTGTGTGGATGAATCTTAAGCTAAAGGTGTGCCACATGGAAAGTAGGCCAGTATGATCTATCATAGAAAATATCACTGAATTAGGCTTGCACGATTATTGCTTTCAGTAATCACGATCGATTATTTAATAATAATTGCGATTACTCGATTAATCAGCTTGAGTATAAATTACCCATTTATAACAGCAAAAAGGCATATCAATGACGAAAGCTGTAATGATGTTGAGAAAGGTTGATTTACAGGCCAAGAGTGGACTATTTTTGAAAATGTTTCACTGGAATGACTGGCTCGAGCCAGTCATTCCAGTGATACATTTTCAAAAATAGTCTTCTCATCGCCTGTAAATGGACATGTATTCCCTGAGCAAAATGTAGATTTCCATGATCGATCACATTAAAGAGTAATTAAAAGGTAAGTTTTGAAATATTTTATGCTGAATTCACGATTATTTGATTATTTAATTTTTAATCATATAAATTCATGATTTTAAAAATAATCGCGATTTTCGATTTAATCACATAATCGCGCAATCCTACACTGAATATCATGGGAAAATTCTTGTCCGTACTGGCCTTCCAATATTTTTGTCTCGGCTGCAAAACAGAAAGTGAGACATAGAGATCACTAATTCTGGCATCGGCGGTATCCATATTTGTACTTTTTGTTATGATTTTTAAATCAGCTTATTTTTCAACAAAGGCTCATCCAATTTCAATGAAACTTTACAGAAGTGATTTATACTAATATGTACAGGGACGCAATCTGCATGACAACAGATTTCATTTTGCAGAATTTGTACTATTTATTTCACGGTTTTGGACTTAGACTTCTTTCATGTATTTTGCCGGTATACCACCTAATTTGGAAAAGCACTGCATTGTCGGTTAAAGGCATCACAAATGAAATGTTTGTCAAGGTAACATCAAAGAAATTATTTGATTAATTGTCTAACTAATTTCAGCCCTCAATCTGTTCACCCACGATCCTGAAACTTAGTTATTTGTGCATCTTCACCTAAAGCTGTCATATATATGTCAGTGTGACATACTTTCCATTCTTCCACAAAATAGTTAAGTCATAGATAAAGTTGTGTTGTGGGTGGGTCATATTAGTTATCTTATCCTTTATGATGACTGGAATTTTTGTTTTATATATATTATGTAACACTTGCCTTGATGACCAAGTTCGTATCTCAACCAAATATTTATTATGACTAATATTTTAATCCTTTGTCAAAGAGTGAAATTTGTTGTCACCTAACCCACATTATTTTTGTCTTGCCTGCAAAGCAGAAGTATCACTTTTCAAATGGCAGTGACATCAATGTTAAGTTTTGCGCTTAGCATATCACTTTGGCTTTTATATCAGGCTTGCTTAACCCTTTAATGATCAAGCCGGCCAAAACTGGCCTCTGTAATGGTTTTGTGGAATGTCCATTTATAGGCCAAGAGAATACAATTTTTGAAAATTTACCACTGGAATGACTGGCTCGATAACCGAGCCAGTCATTCTGTGATAAATTTTCAAAAATTGTATTCTCTTGGACTGTAAATGGACATTTTCTTCTTCTTCTTCTTGCATTCATCTTTCTCATAACAGTAATCTTAGTCTGTTTTCCTTATTTGGTGCATGAAAGCTGAAGTGGTCATCAAACTGTCTCTGTCTCCTCTGATCTTCTCTTCAAAAGATACTTCAAAAGGCCAGAAGCTTCTCCTAGCCTGTTCATATCGCTGGCAGTGCTGCAAGAGATGTTCTGCTGTTTCTTCTGCCCGCTGACACTCACAAAGTGCAGAATATGTAATCTTGAGACGGTGAAGATGTGCATCGAGACGATTGTGACCAGTCCTCAATCTGAAGATACATGTCTGATCCTCCCTACTGAGGCTGTGTATTGCATCATTATGCTGCCTGATGGTGCTTCTTGTGGCTTTAATGATATGCTTCAGTTCTTCAAAGTCAACCTCGCGGTTGAATTGTTCTTTATTTGACCCTTCCTTAGCTAGTTGATTAGCTTTGTCATTTCCTAATATGCCACAATGCGAGGGGATCCACTGTAAGTTGACATTGTTCTCCTTAGCCAGTTGCGTAAGATCTTCATGAATTAAGTCTGTACTTTCCTTTCTACTCTCCAGCGCCTGGAGCGCTGAGAGGGAGTCTGTCAGGAAGACAATATTTTCATTTCTGGTTTTTCGTTGTATCAGCTTTTGGCTAGCTAAGATCAGTGCCTGGATTTCTGCGGTGTAATTGCTACAGTGCTTCCCTGTTGGCAAGCATGAGTCTGTTATATCTCCACATGGAAACCGAATGTGAGCACCTGCCCCTCCATTCTTGACAACCTGGATAGCTGATCCATCTGTATAAATATGTATCCATTCTTCCTCAGGGTAGTTTTCTACAATATGACTCGATGCAAAAACTTTGTTTGTCACCTCTGCTTGATCTCCCTTGCTTTCAATCCCGGGAATCGAGGGCCAGATTGAAATTGTGTTTTCTATTTCAGAAGCTTTCCACGGTTCCCTCTCAGAGACAGCAGTTATGTTTCTACATCTGGGGAAGATATCTTTCAATTTTCTTTTAAGTTAATGAGAAATTATTCCTTTTGAGCCTTCCTCTAGATATTTAGTGAGTCAGCATATGCATGGGATGGTGAGGCATCAATTTGAATTTCTCGTATTGAATCTCGGCCTTGATTTCTCGTCTCTGCTGGAGTGGCTGGATATTGGTAAGTTCTTCCATCGCTGCTATTGGAGTGGTCTTCATAGATCCTGTTATGATATGAAGAGCCTGATTTTGTACCTTATCCAATGTCTGAAGGGTGCTTGTAGCAGCTGTCATCCATGATGATGAGCCGTATTCGATGATTGGCCCAACTGATCCAGAGTAAACATGTTTCAGAATGGCCATGTGAGCTTATGCCATGGAGACCATCCATCGTCAGTCCGTCCATCCATCTGTAAATTGAGAATTTGTTAAATTTGTATTGATATCTTTATTGGAACATTGGGCTTAACCCTCAAATGTGTTCAAGAGAATTTCAATTTTCTCACACAAAATTTCCATTTGCAGATTAAGAAAACACTATTTTTTGAAAATTTATCATCGGAATGACTGGCTCATTCACATGATAAATGTTATAAAATTTTCATTGTCTTGATCTGCAAATTAGCATTTTTTATGATAAATGTTATAAAATTTTCATTGTCTTGATCTGCAAATTAGCATTTTTTATGAGAAAATTAAAGATGTTCTTAAGGATTAAAGGGTTAAATTACTTGTTCTACTTTAACCATTAACAATGGATGAATCCCGTTTTAGCTATGCCCCTCCAATCAATAGCTAGGCTCACACTTTGCCTGTGTTGCGATCGATCGAACCCTGAACTCCATGAATCTCAATTTTCACAAGATTATACAGGTATGCTATTGAATATTTTGAGACTAATTTGACTGGGTGCTTTTGCTGCCTATTCAACTGAATGTTTATTAAATAGTAAAATTTATGGCAGGCTTAGATACGTCATTCATTACGTAATTGATTGCGACATCAACCTACATGTCACATAATTCAGTATGACGTCATATATTTGACTGACAGTTTGAATTCATCCATTAGAGGATCTCAACTGAGTTATAATTAACCCTTCATCACTTAAAATTTCAGTGTCATTGGTATGCTGTTAAATATTTTGTAACTTACTTGACTGGGATATGGAGAAAAAGCTCCCAGTCAAATTTGTTTTAAGATATTCAAGACAATATTCTCTGCATCATATAGAATTTGTCAATTCTCGCCTGTGAGTGTTAAGGGTTAAAAACTATGATACAAGACCAGTAATGTGCTCACTGAAGGACATTTTGAATGTGCTTTTGTTCAGAACAATAATTTGCACTAATAAGTCAAGTTGAGAATGTTCATATGAAATGAATTCAATTCATCGTAGAAATCATATTTAATTATAAATGTAACTGGTTCTATTAAATATCAACGCGAAGTTCGAATATATTCTTGTGTGTTATCATAAATGCTGTGATGTTCACTGTTTGTGGATATTCCATTGATTTTTCAATGATTGTTCAAAGTGTCTAATATTTATAGCTCAACAGGACCAATTAATCTTATGGCATGTGTCCGTCATCCATCACCTTTTGCTTTAGAATACTGCTCATTAGCATCTTGGTAGATTTTAACCAAATTTGGTTAATGAACTTATACCCAAATTTAATTGGTCAATTTTTTAAGGGTCCATCTTTGGTTTCCAAAATTGGCAGGAAATCCTTTAAAATTCTAGTCCTTACCAAATGGCCTAATTTCAACCCTATTTGGCCGATATGATTCTATCGTTGTAGCTCCAGAACCTGTATACAGAAATCTGATTGGTTTATTTTTTTCAGAGGCCATCTTGGATTTGTCAAAATTGGCCTGAAATCCTTTAAATTAATACTTTAATGGCCAAGCCTTTGAAATTGGAAATTTACCACTAGAATGCCTGGCTTGATAAAGTTATTTGAGTGTTAAATTTAAAAACAATCATCTTCTATTGGCCAGCAACTGGGCATTTCGCAAGACCACCACTGCAGAGGCTGATGCTGGGTGTCGTGGTCATTTCTGGACACAATTTTCAGGCCTGTAAGCAATCATATTGATGCTCATTATGAATCATTATCAAACAAGTCCTGTGTATACACCAAGAAAGTTCTACAAACTTTGTTGCCCAAACTGTGTTTTGCAACCATTGAGTCTGGCTTTGCTATACCAAATTTTCCAGAAACTTTACTAACCCTTTAATGGTCACGCCTTTCAAAACCAGCCTCTGTGGTCTCTGCAGGTGAGTAGAAGATTGTTTTTGAAAATTTACCTCTGTAATGCTTGACCCGCTAACTGAGACTCATTCCAGTGGTAAATCTTCAAAAATAGTCTTCTCTTCACACGTAAATGGATATTCAAATATTTTGAATTTCTTGGCCAAATTCTTGAATGGTTTTATGAGCATTTGTTTCGAAATGGTTCAAAGTATTAAGAAAGATATAATGTTAATTTTCTTTTTTTTACTCCATTTTGTGGCCCAGGTTCTATTTTTAGCTCACAAGTGAGCTTATGCCATGGTGACCATCCGTCGTGTGTCCATCCATCGTCCATCCTTCATCCGTCGTCCATCATCCATCCACCATCCATCAACTTTTCCTTTAAGTGACTTTTTCTCAAGAACCACTTATTCCATTTCAATTATATGTGGCAGGAAGCATCCTTAGGAAATAGAGATACAAGTTTGTTCAAACGAAGCCGATCGACCAATTTGGCCGGTGGCCATCTTGGATCTTGGCCAATTTTTAGAAATGTCTTTAAAAATCTTCTCTGAAACCGCTTTGGGGATTGATTCAAAACTCATGAAATATCATCTAGGGCAAGAGTTGAACCAAGTTTGTTCAAGGGATCTTGATTGGCCAAATGGTTCGGCAGCCATCTTGCATGACCTAGTTTTTGCGAAAATGACTTATCCAGAACCGCTGAAGGGATCAGGCCGAAATTTGGGAGATATGCTTACGGACTAAGGGTGATTAAAGTTTGTTCAAGGGAAGTTGATCTGACAAAAAACATGGCTGCCATTGGCCAATCGAAATGTAGCGTGTTTGGTGGCCATATTGGATTTTTTTTAATTTGATAGATTTTGAGGCCGAAAATTGGGTATTCTGATTTCAAATTTAACATTTTTGAAACTGTCCGATAAACGGTTTGGTGGCCATCTTGGATTATTTTCCCGCCAAAAGCTCCCATACTAAAGCAATGGGAAATTTAAAATGTCTTCTCGATAATCACAGGGCCGATTTCAATTATATGTGGCAGGAACAATCCTTAGGGCATTCAAGTTTATTCAAACGAACCCGATCGGCTAATTTGGCCATCGGCCATCTTGGATTTTGGCTGATTTTTAGAAATATCTTCAAAAATCTCCGAAACTGCTTGGGGCATCTAGTGAAAATTCATGAAATATGATCATGGGGAAGAGCTGAAGCAAGTTTGTTCAAATAGTTTGGTTGCCATATTGGATGACCTAGTTTTTGCGAAAATGACCTCCAGAACCAATAAACAGATCGGGCCGAAATTTGGCAGATAGGATTAGGGACTAATGGCCTTTAAACTTTGTTCAAGAGAAGTTGATCTGTCAAAAAACATGGCCACACTGGGCCAATCAAAATGTAGTGTGTTTGGTGGCCATATTGTATTTTTTACTTGATGGATTTTGAGGCCGAAATTGGTTTTATATATGTTATTGGGTATTCTGATTTCAAATTTGCGAATTTTGAATCTCAATGGTTCGGTGGCCATCTTCGATCAGTTTTCCCACCAAAAGCTCTGATACTAAAGCAATAGGAAATTTAAAATGTCTTCTCGAGAACCACTGGACCGATTTCAAGTATATGTGGCAGGAATAATCCTTGAGGCATAGGGATCCAAGTTTGTTCAAAAGAAGCTGATCGGCAGTCTTGGATTTTGGCCTACTTTTTAAAAATCTTCTTTTCCGAAACCATTTCAGCGATCGATTCAAAAGTCATGAAATATGATCTAGCACAAGAGCTGAACCAAGTTTGTTCAAGGGAACTTGATTGGCAAATCATTCGGAGGCCATCTTGGATAACCTAGTTTTCTCGAAAATGACTTCTTCCTCATAACCGCTGAATGAATTGGGCCACAATTTGCGGGTTCTGGTTCACACCTTGTGCACTAATTCTATCAATGGGCCAACAGTACCATTAGTAGTTAGTTTACAGCTGCAACGGGAGACTTCCACTAGTCATATTCAATGACAATTTGGTAGGCCCGAGTTACTGAGTGGACAAGATGTTGTGTCTTTCAGAGAATGTCAGTACACTATGCTTGAAGTTTGTGACTAAGTTTTCCCCTAGGATGTCTAATCACACATGGATTCACAATAATACTTACACTCACACGGTCACTCACACATGCACAACGACAAAGATAACAATGAATAATTAAGGCAGAGACTGGTCATTCATTTGTGTGGTACAACAGTGAGAGAGCTGCAGTGGTTAGTCGCTGCTTTTATGTCCCTCGGTGATGAGCATATTAATGTGATTATTTCACTGAGTCACTACATAGATGAGAGCGGAGATGGTTCGGACAGAGGGATGATCCGGACATCTCCTCTACTGCCCAAATCTAACCTTTAGTAGGGGTTGCTGTGTATAAATTTGTTCTTTCGTTCAGAATTTTGGGGGGATTTGCTAAACTATATATTTTATAAAGCTTAGCATATGCTGATTATTAAAAAAACATGTTTGCATTTGCACCAAGGTCTTCATGACGGCCATCTAGGATTTCAATATGGCCATCAGACAAATCCTCTGAAACCCGATATATCTGCTAGCAAATGGCTCAGATTCATAATTTTGATGTCTATCTATATATTCTGGGTCAAGGAATGCATTGGTAACATTTATAATAAACGTCAAATAACAGAAATACTATTTTGACAAATTGTTTCTGATTTAATATGTAATTCATAGTATCTGAAAATTTTGTAGGATACTGTTGGCATGGCAAAATTTTATTTTGCATCTAACACACTTATTTCTACCACTTTACATTGTCAGCTTGTCTACTTAGTAACATTGTTGCCATCTTACTCATCTTCATCAGATATATAGACCTCAAGGATTGAGGCGTCATCGTTTTCACACCCTATGCTGCTTTGGCAAAGCTCTGTGCAAGGGAAGTCTTTGGATTTGCATAAGCGTCGATAGTAGGAACAGTTTGATTTGCATTGGCAGCTAACCATCTCAATGATAAGCATTGGGGCTGGTTATACATTCGTTGTGCCTTTATTTGGCCACTTGTCTCCTTGTACTATCCATTCTATAGAGGATCGAAAAACCCATAATGTGAAATACCTGCTCGTCCCATACATTGACCTGAACATGTACTCTAAGGTGCGTTGCTTAAAAGCACCATTAGTAGGTAGTAGCTTTTTTCTATCAGCACACTGCTTATAGAATGAATCCAGCCATAACATCTCGATGCCGATAGCCTTAGGATAGTATGCAGCATACTCAAATTTTGCCAGAGTAGAAAGAAGCTCATCTGTCACCTCTCGACCAGTTCTTCAATACTTCGATGACATCATTGTCTGCTTTTAAGAAAAGCTTTAACCATGTTGATTTGACTATTCTACAGAAGCTGCTAGTGTAGTCTGCTCCAGAAAAGGCATGAAAGGCATACAATGTCATTGTTTTATCGGAATCTGAACAAAATACTGTGTTTGACAACAATGTGTATAATAACTCAGGGAGTGAGAGAGCTTAGTTTGATGCTTCTTGCGCCATGACCCCGACACAAATGGTGTGGATTTCAGTCTGACTGCAGGCATTCTAATCAATGATGGTGCACGGGAAGAATGAGTTCCGGACCTCTTCTGTTGATGTGCGGTGGACAGATAGCTTTACGTTGTTTCTGCAGCGTGTACGAGTTGGTCCCATAATGATGAATTGGTCCTTTGGTAGAGCGCTGTTTCCTGTCAATATTTTCTGTAGTGTCTGGATACATTTTTGTTTTCAACGATCTTGTAGTGTAGGCCAGCTAACTGTCGTGAGCATGTCTGTAACACTGCTATTTCTGTGGTAATCATTGTCCAAAACTTGCACAGTCAGATGCACGTACATGGGCTAGCTCTACATTGCCAAAATCGTTTGGCAACTGCAAAACACGAAGCATCATGTACCTCATCACCTGCCTCCACTGCCATAAGCAGTATATAGGTGAAAACAAGCGTGAATTCAAAATTACAATACAGGAACCCTTCCGGGACATAGGACTCGAGGGCTCACCAGTAGCCCACCACTTCAACCTTCCTAATCATATATAGGAACACATACATATCCTACCACATGACACAGCTCTTGAGAGGTGACCCCAATGCAGAAATCAATGCACCAAAAAAAGGAGAAAGGATGCCTACTAGCCGAATACACCTACTCCATACAATGGAGCCTATTGGCATAAACCATATTGGATAAAGGCTCATAACAACCCTCATCCCTCTCATACCACCAACCCCATCCCGGCATAATACGAACATTTAATTACAGTCATTAGCATTGACCATTCATGGACTAGCTTCAGGAGAAGAGGTAATGCATCAATATTGGTTACCGCTCTCCTTGTTGACAGCAGTGCGTTATACCCAGCCCACATAGGAACCAAACACATCTTTTTCTTGGCATCCACCCTCACAATAACAGATGTTACAACCCAACCCATATGGGTCAGCTGATAGGATTTTGCAACACCAGTTTCACTTGTCACAAAATTTCTTTGCATTCCAGGCTGAGGCTCTTATTTGACAAATGGCAACATAGCTGTGTGTTGTGGAGAAATGGATAAACTCTGCATCGCTCATGTTTAAAGGTAGAGCAATGGCTCTAAAGGTAGACCAGAAGCTTTTTGATAGAGAGGAGCAATTGTTCCGTGTGTAGTACCTTTGCTGTCTAGCGTGTCCACAGCAAACGAACAAATGACCATTTCCTGAGAAATGGTGGAACATATTGATTCTTAAATGTGTAATGCTTTCGACAACTGCGTTTGCTATTGAGGTTTCTAGAAGTATGGCGCAGTTGTAGGATATACAACAGTTCTGTGCGTGAATAAATTTTAAAATCTGTGTTCCTTGTGTCATGATGCACAGACAATACTAGAACCTTAGAATTTTCCTTTCTTTGGTGTGATCTGAATTTTTCTACTTGCCTATCAAATTTTAAACCAAACATGAGGGTCTGACAAGATGTAAGTACCGCTCTGTCAACAAATCACTCTCTGGTTTGGCTTTCCAAACTATCCACAGCTCCAAACATTATCCATCATATCGGTGTATACAGTTCATTTCGGACAGTATCCATATTGCTAGAAACATGGAAAGAACTAGATTAGTGAATGACATGATGCGTTTTCGAATCAACTCTACTGCCTTGCAGATAACCTTCATGCCTTCCATGCCATCATCTTCGCATGTAATTGCAGAATGAACCATATCTTTCTTACATGATTCTGGAGAGTATAGAATGGAACATATTCTTTTTGAATGACAGTTCTTATGCGAGTTAACTCAGAAAGGATTTTGTTTTTCAGCCACTGGTTACTAAATTTCTATTCACTTTTAGCATTAACTTTTTTAATTACGCCGGACTATCTGTTATGGTAAAAATGTTACAATTGCAGGCATGAATGTTTTGGTCGGTTAACCCGTTTCACACCATTCACCATATGCCTATTCAGTAATAATGTGTGCATTAAAAAAGGAGCTGGAGTCCGGCAGTAATCAATAAACTTTAATGAGACATTTCTTTGGATTTATTTTGATCATTATTATGATGATTAGGTTATTCCATGTTTATACTGATGGAAAATGATGGAAATGACAGTAAAAACCTAAATTTACACAAAAAATTTATCATTATATATCTAATAGAAACCAAGATATTTAGGATTACGTGTTCTTGGTGGTGGCAATTTTTACAATGCAGCATAGGGTGTGAAAATGATGACTCATCAGTCCTTGGAGTCAGTAGTTATATAATGAGAGTTCTGGACCAAATAACACCATTAGAGACCATGCCCATGAACCACACCCCTGGCCTATGGACCACGTCTCTGGACCATACCAATGGAGCAAGCCTCTGAACCACACCCCTCTAGACCACACATATAGACCAAACCTCTGGACCACACCAATGGACCATGCCAATCGACCACGTCTCTGGACCACACCCCTCTGGACCACGCCCTCCCTATGATGTGGTGGAGCAAATCTTACCTACTAGCTAGGCTACATGCCTGAGCTGGGCCCACCTCCAGTTCTGAAAGGCAACTCAAGTTGTGTCTGACACTGGCAGCTCTCAGCATCTGTTCAAGGTGAGCCCGAAATACAACCCGAGTTGTGTCTGATAGTCTGGCGGCTCTCAGCGCCTGTTTCAGATGAATCCGAAACACAACTCGAGTTGTGTTTGATACTTTGTGTGGTCTTAGCATCTGTTCTGGGTGAGCCTGAAGTGCAACTGGAGTTGTGTCTGATACTCTGGCGGCTCTCAGCGCCTGTTCCAGATGAGTCCGAAGTTCCAGGTGAGCCCAAAACGCAACTTGAGTTGTGTCTGATACTATGTGTGGTCTTAGCGTCTGTTCCAGGTGAGCCCGTGACACAACTTGAGTTGTGTCTGATAGTCTGTGTGGTCTCAGCATCTGTTCCAGGTGAGCCCGAAATGCAACTCGAGTTGTGTCTGATACTCAGTGTGGTCTTAGCATCAGTTCTGTTCCACGTGAGCCCGAAATACAACTCGAGTTGTGTTTGATACTCTGTGTCTTTAGTGACAACCTGACTTAGTGGTGACGTGTCTTTAGTGACCACCTGTCTTGGTGACCACCTACTTTAATGGCCGGAGCTGGTGTTGACTGACCTATGGTAGGTTCTGACATGTCTTTAGTGACCACCTGCCTTAGTGGCCACCTGTCTGTAGTGATGACCCGCCTTAATGGCTGGAGCTGTAACCACCAGGCCACGAGTGATGCATTCTTCTATTTGCATCGCGGCAGATTCATGCGCTGTCTGATCATCTATTAGAAGCCAAGCATCTATAGTGTCTATATTGGTAGAAGAGTTGTGTCTGATACTCTGTGTGGTCTTGGTGTCTGTTCCAGGTGAGCCCGAAATGCAACCCGTGTTGTGTCTGATACTCTGTCTGGTCTTAGTGTCTGTTCCAGGTGAGGCCGAAACGCAACCTGTGTTGTGTCTGATACTCTGTCTGGTCTTAGTGTCTGTTCCAGGTGAGCCAGAAATGTAACTCGAGTTGTGTCGGATGCTCTGTGTGGTACTCAGGAACTTTGTCAGCAACTTCGTCAGCAACTTCAGAGGTTCACTCGGCAACTTCATCAGCAACTTCGGAGGTTCACTCAGGAATTTCGTCTTCCACCTGCTCCGGAGGGGCATACGCTGTCTGGAACTCTTGCCAAGCAGCACCTGTGGCTCTCTTCTTACCGAACTTCTCATGGAAGATCCACTTCTTCCATGCTTTCTTAGCATCTGCCATGTGGGTAGGCTTGATGAGGTAGCCGTGGTAGTTGTTATGGAACTCTATAAATACTGCCATATTCTCCTGTATCTGCTTCTGGCCCTCAGCATTGAATATGTGATCAATAGCAGCCTGTGCACTTGTAGCACGACTCCTCTGTGTAAATAATAATAATAATAATAATAATAATAATAATAATAATAATAATAATAATAATAATCTTTATTTATAGAAGGTAACGCAGTCAGTTACAATAACTGGTCTCCCCTAGGGCCTTCTGTTGCTGGATATCTATTGTACATAATATATACATGTACATACAGTATTAAAGTCCATATTTACAAACATGATAAACTTTGTTATTATTATTATTATTATTATTATTATTATTATTATTATTATTTACAATTTTCTACCTGTGTTTTAATTGATCATGATAACTGGTATTCATTTGGAGGATAGTATCACTGAAAATTATTGCCGTCAAAGAGTCGGCTATAGTTTCCAGCAGTAAGTCTCCAAAATGTACACCAATCCAACAAATCCTTAAATACGCTGTATCCTAAAAATTTGTGTTCATCAGGGTTGATTAAGTTTGTGTTTGAAGCCTTCATCATGGCCGTGGTCTACTGCAGCTCTGATTTCCAATTGGAGGTATTCTGTTGCCCTGGACTGTAGTTATTCAGTATACAGTGTTCACCAGTAGTGTGGATGTTGAATGCACATGACCACTTCTCGGCTGTCAGCAGATCCTCAGGCTTCACTTTTGCTTTCTGAAGAGCCAGGATAACAGGACTCTTAGTGTGGGACTGGCAAATTTCTTATATAGCATTCTGGTCTGCAGCTCCTTGCCTGATCAGGAGGCACCCTGTGCATCCAAGGAGGCAAGAATCTCTGGGTCAGTGTGGAAGCTGACTCGCCCTGGTGTGGAGTATGTTGATGTCACAAATTAGTCGCCTTATTCGTATAGTAGATTATATTCTCATAACTGTTGGTGCCATCCCGCTGCCACAAGACTGTAGGCTTACTGTTGCGAGAGTACAGCGGTTCCTGTAGAAAGACAATCTGGTGGAGAAACTTCCCGAACATGGAGGCATGTTATGTGTCTTTAGAGAGACACTATAGAGATACCTTGACTATGAAGCAGTATGTACAACATCCAGACAGAGTGGTTAAACCCACGATCTTATCTCACACAGATCCTCGGAAGGCCTGCCTGACAGTCATTCGACTGGGTGTCCATGATGAGAACACTCCATGGCTGGGAAGTACATCGACTTCGCTATCTCAGGACAGATCCATGAGATTAGGAGCATGACGCTCAAGTTCAAGCTCAAGAGCACCATGGAGAATGATGTAGAACTCCTGCAGGTTGTGAGCAGGTGGGATATTATGCAGAGCAACAGCACCCTAGACACCACCTATATGAACGATGAGTACCGAGTCCTGACTCCACTGGCTCATGGACCTACCTACTGTGCGAAGGGGAAAGGGTACTATGCTGTGGGGTTTAATGAGGGCTTCACAGAATTCAGCTTACAACCAAACTTAGAAATGCCTGTTGTGGTGCCACTCTTCCCCATCCTCGAGAACCCGGCCATGGCAAGCTTTCCTCCGGGTGTACACTGAACCTGGTGTAACGATGACCTCTCCACGACTACGTCTGGCATGATGAGAACAATCAGGACAGGAACTAAAATTTTCGGGTTCTAGACAGCGAGAGTACCAGCAGGTCCATGCCACAGATAATCAGCTGTTAGAGTTGGAATTACAACAAGGTGTCTCAGATAGTGTAGCTGTAGCAGTCCTGGTTCAGTATGGAGGAATGGCCCAGCAGGTGGGTGAGCTAGACAACTTCAAACTTGTGGTGGCTGGGATCAATGTTCTCGGTGAGGTACGCGATCTGGCTGATTGCTGTCAGTTCAGTTCAGTTCATGATCGTCCGCCTCTGCATTAGGCGCACCCGGGTTTTAATCCTGGTATACAGTCTAAGTAGTAGTTTCCATGAGTATCGAGTTTGTTTCCTTGCGATGGGTCGATATCCTATTATATCACACATTATAATGACGGTACACACATAAATGTTAGTTAGCGAAGCCTCAGATACATCTTGAGGTTTCACCAGTTGGTATGTACTGGCGAAGCAGACCTAATATTGAGGTTAATAAAAGAATCAAGTTATCTCAGAAGAATGGGCTCAGGGCTGTCAGATTGTGAGATTCAGCTGTTGCTAACATGAATCTTGTAGATTAAAGCTCTGGTGCATTGTTCCACATTCTGCACAACTTGATCACTCGAAACTGCATGCTGTACAGTCGTAGGCAGCAAAACACTTGAGCAATCCAGAGTTAAATTTGTCACTGTCCATCATCTTGTCTACAGCAACTGGTTCAAACCTCGTTATGAGAATTTGTTTTAGCGTTTCTACATAGCGCTGTTGCAGATCTGAATAGGTACTACATATAGCACTGAGGTGACATCTATCTTCCACTTCACTGCTGCAGAATAAACATGTGGGATTTACCTGCTACTGATTGCCTTGCAGATTATAAGACCCAGTCAATAACTGCCTTGATAGCATCTTTCTCTACATCCCTGGGATCAGGCAAAACCCTTGAACACACATAGTGGGAAGAGCCCACTTGCATTTCCAGTGGGTTAATATATCTCAGTGACCTCCTCAATCGCCTTACGCCACTTCTTCGTCCAATCGTCTGCTACAGCCTTCTTCACCTGGGTCTTCCATCTTTGTTTCAGCATTGGTTTATCTAGCAGCTCCCAAGCAGATGGTAGATCATATTTGCAGACGATTCGCTTTACCCCTTGAGAACTAGCCGATGCACTAATTCTCTTTACAGCTACCTGCTGTACAGCAAGATGGTGTTCTATTGTATCTGGATTTCTGGAGATACCCAATAAGAGTGAAAGGGCCTTTCTGTCCATCACTGCCTCCACCGGTTCAGCTACCAATAAAGCATAGACAGATACATTCGTACATCTGTCTGGTAAAGATTGGATCTGCTTGAACTTCAATCTTTGTGTACCCTCTAGTTGTCAGCAGTAGTTGGACAACAGGCCTCTAATCCGAATGTTAGTCGTGGACTGATATTGAGCGTCCATATCCTATATATCAAGGTGGGATTCAGACCACGCTTACCATGGAGACCAGCACCCATTAGTACATACATTGTTCTGTATGCACCACTGGATCCACATCAACTCTGCCATCTACTGCCTGTGTGATTCCCAGGTGTAACACCTTGGATTCTGTTGGAACCTGTTCTTTTCCCAGAAGTAGTCTTTTCTGCTGCCATGCTGGCACATCTACTAACACTATGCAGCGACCTCTCTCTAATTGTGTACTGGCTTGCTATGTTTAGCAGTATCTGCATATAAAGAGGATTGTCTGCCATGTAGAGGACATCGTCTGCATATGCCGGCGCTGGAACACTCACCCATCCAATCTTGAAACCAAGGGTCAGCCAGGGATTAATAAACTGTAAGTAGATGGGTGGATAAGATGCCACCTTGATGCTCACCCTGCATCAGTTCAACTGAGTCCGACAAGAGACTTCCATTTCACTTGGGATGTTGGCTTGTTATACAGTTCCGCTAAGAGATTCCACATGTATCCAGGAAGACCAATATGGTACATTTTGTGCATCAAGCCCTCCATCCAGACTACATTGAAGGCCTTCTCCACATCTAAAGAGATACAACGGTTTCTTCATCTCCTTTACCTCTACGATGGCTTCTGTAACTAGAAGAGCTACATTCATGCCAGACCTGGCCTCTGAAACCTTGCTGTAGTGCACATTGATGGGAATCCAACGTCTCCTTAGCTTTTCCCAACCACATAACGTCAATTAGCTTCTCTATGACTGTTAGTATTGTTATACCTTGGTAGTTCCCTGGGTGGGTGACAGCCTTCCCCTTCTTTAGTACAGGTGTTATACCTCCTTTCTTTATCATATCTGGGATATCATTGGTCTGGAAGATGTAATTGATCAGTATGGTAATGTAAGGAATAACTAGCTTCAGCGTTCTACAGATGTTCAGCAGTTAGTCCCATGGAATCAATCACTTTACCTGACTTCTAATAGAATTCAGTACTTCTTCACAGGATGCTTCCGCAGGCCTGCTTCCCTCCAGGATTTTCTCCATCACACTAATGTCAAAACTCACCTGCTGTCTGTGTTGCTCATCAAACTCCGGACACTCCTTTGGTAATGTCGGCTGCTGGAAATGGTGGCTCTATCGACAGAAAATGAAGTCGTATGCCCTACTACATCTACCCAGTGGCCACAAGGATTTCGAGTTGGCATTCGAGGGGCAGTACCACCTCGGATGTAGGGACATCCCACCTAACCATGGCAACCAGTTCAGCTTTCATGTTGGGAAGTTGCTCGGAGAGTGAGCAGCCACTCGCTCAGTGGGCTTGACAGTGCTGCACTTCGGCTATGCCAAGGTTTGTGTATCGCACACCGCTGGTATTCAGCTTGAGTGCACAGAGAAAGATTCCTGCCATCACAGCACCAATGACAGCCACCACTACTATGGCCTCCGCCATTTTCTGAGCTGCCGATTTCATATAGTTGAGCGTTGGCTCAGAGAGCTTTAGCCTTTGTTGTCATCGGAGTGCCTCAGTTTGCTGCATATGCTCGAGCTGTACTCAATCTCCTCCTTAGACAGTTAGTTTCTCCATCGCCTGGTAATGACGTTTTTGCTCTACATCTGCCGCCTTATGGTCAGCGAAGCGTAGACATCAATCCTCCAAGGTAAACACGCCTGCGTTCAAGACTGCGGATGCCATTCTATAGTAAGCAGTTTAAAGCTCTCATATAGTACCCGGCAATGTATGAACCTTAAGCTTTTGAGGATCCTATCGACGAGGACTATGATGAGGACCAGGACTATGATAAGGATGAGGATGACTATGACGAGGATATCAGTGGTGACTATGGCGACGTCGAGCCAGAATCCTGATTGCTCTGTTTACAATGAAGGCTGGCGAGACAGTCCGCAAGATTGCTAACAACACTCCGAGGCTATACCAGCCATTGCCTCAGGGGTAGGCACATTCTTTGGAGTCGCTTGCCAGTAGCTTCCATATGTTGCCATAGCACTCGCAGTCATCTGAGCTGCCGAACATTTAAGATATGCTTTATAGAATGCCATCGCTCTATGTCCTAGTCAAGACACTTAACTTCCGTGGATTGGTTGACAAGCTACCCTTCTCCGAGTGTGATAGGGCTGCAGAGATTAGATCACGGTGTATCCAGCTGTTTGAGGAGGTATTCAGTGATGGTCAGATGAATGCTGGCCATATGTTCGTCTGTCTAGAGTTCACCCAAGCCATGTATGACAGAACCGGAGAGAGTTCATCCACTGTCTCAGGATTACTGACAACCTCTGACTGGATCATAGTCAGGGATATTGGGGTTGTTGGCCTTGTCATATCGCTTGCTAACCATTGATATACCGCTTCTGATTCCTTTCTCCATGAAGAGATGCTTCTAGGTCAGTGAGTAGTTCCAGTTTTCTTGAGAAGTGCATCCCAGTTCAAACCAGGACTAGTGTAGTAGTGTGCTCGGTCCAGACTGTATTATCTGACGCATGTTGTGCAGAAGTTCTCATAGACCTCTGCAAGGAGAGGAGTGTCAGACAGCAGGTAGAGGTTGTGATAGTCTCCCATGGTCTGGCAGTCGAACCTGGCCTAGACAGTCTGGGCATGGATGTAGTCGCTGTCAGACATGTCTTCCCAAGCAAGCTTACTGTAGAAGGCAGACTGTGGCGGCAGAGAGGTCTCTGAACCGATCCCACCCATCCATGTACTCATATGGGTACACACCCTTGCAAAGCAGGAACTCATGCACACTAGTGCTAGGCTCATACTGCGGTGTGATGCAAATGCTGTGCTGCTAGTTGCCAACTTGTCAAGCGACGTCCGAAGGAACTTGGCTGAGTCGATAAAAATGGAGGCTGAAGGAGATGTAGTTCTCCATGTTATTGGGAATACAGTTTATTGGCAGCTCGGTACTCCATATGGCCTGCATGATGAGTTGAGTCTCATACACAGGGCCATATTTAGATATGTGGGGGCCCTGGGGCAAAGAATGAGCGGGGGGGGGGGGGGGGGGTCGGGGGGTCATCCCCCCGAATTTTTTTTGCATCTAGGTGCTCTGAGACGGCCAGAGAGTCTAATTTTAGGGTGAATTATGGCGCTTTCTTTCGTTGTAAAATTATTTTATTTTGCAAATATTCGTAAATAACATTGTTGCCGAACACCAAACAAGAATTAGGGCCCCCACAAATATTAGAATAGAATTATAATGCATGATTAATAGTTCTAAACTAATAAAGTTTGCTTTAAATGTCCTATAATTTCCAAAGTGCATAATTTTTTTTTTCATTTTTAAATTGTGGAGCCCCTTGCTTGTGGGGGCCTGGGCATTAAAGGGCAAGGTCGGTTTTGGTATAGTTTATGCAATTGTTTTTAAGATTACGGAATTATTTAATTTCGAATCATTTAAATTCAAGATTTAAAAAAATAATCGCTATTTCGATTTAATCACAAGTAAATATAAACGTATACACACGCGCACGCACGCACGCACGCATCCTACGACCACGCACATACGCACGCATCCTACGGCGGAAGTATTGTTGACTTGTTGGAGCTGCCCACGTTCATATGCAATGGCAGAAAATGTCCATGCCCTGTTTGAAACCGGTACGCGGAACATAAAACGCAACGCAGTCCCTTTAAACGGATGTGTGCTTGTATTTGCGCATACAACGTGCGTTGATGGGCCCTTACAATTTGATAGGCAATATATGGGACTAAAAGGCGTGTCCTACTCGCCTGATCATCTGTCCAAACGACGCTAAGTAATGTCGTAGTTTACCGCCGATAACCGCAGATGGCGCTGTTTTAAACGCGCTTTGAACATAGAGTTATCTATACTAGCCTTTGAACAGTTGGCGTGAGAGAGCATATTTATCTCCCTTGAATCCCATAGCATATAATCTTAGTTTAGCGCGTTCTTCACGAGGGTGAGTATTGCCCAAAAAACGTCAACTTGTCGCGTCTCCGTGTATCTTTCTCAGACGCATAGCGTGATCTCGATCCAACTACAGTTGTCGCTTAACGTTTGTTACAATTATGTCGGCCAACAAAATCAAAGGTAAATATAAATAATACTGGTATGTAATTACGTCGCCACACCATCATAATGAGATGACATTAACGTATACTTTTTTTTTTACCATTGCAGGAGGTACAGTTGTGGAGATGCAAGGAGATGAAATGACAAGGTAGGCCTACCGTATTTATGTAAATTTTCGCCACAGTTATTAGCCCAAGTGTGCAGCCGTCCATAGTACGGTTCCATATGTCTATGATCTGTTGAAAGTTGCAGCAGAGTAACAATTTATATCAGACTGATGTCAAAGATATGTTGCAGTCTGTAACGAAAGAATTCTATTTTACTACATATTGGACTTGACGAAGTGTTAGTTAGTGCTCCCCCCAAGTGGAGGGTTATAATATTATCCTATTCCATACAGTGATACAGAACAAGGTGCCGATTTGGAAGTAATATTACTGAGTGATAGTCTGTATCAGTGTTTTTAACTCTGCTGATTTGTCACTGAGCTTTAGCGATCACCTGGCCGTCTGTGTCTCTCCTGATAAACAATGGTGGCAGGTTTTGTTATTTATGGAGAGATTGACATCAAACTTGGCGCAAAAATGTTATTTCTCCGATCAATACTCACCATTCTATTACTTCTCATACAAGCTATCCTGGAATAGCTGTGCCCTAGGACTATAGACATAGTAAACTTTACCGGCTCCTGGAACCGGGTACTCGGCTCCCAACTGCCGAGTACCCATTTGCCATGAAGTGAATATTGTTTGCATAGCCACCAGTCTTTCTGTGATTGTGATAGCTTTGTGTTCGCTCTCTAAGGATTATTTGGATTACCATGGATGGAGCCGATAATATCCAGGTTATATATTTCCATGTTATTCCATAGTCTATTCCATAGACTTAGGTCTTCAAAATTTCGTCAGTGTCGCATGTTCCAATTTCTGACCCCCGAATCTGGGACATGTGTTAACAATGAAATATGCCAGATTGGTCGCCTTCCTTTAACCCCAACAGGTGATTTGCCGATATCACATAGGGTGTTGGCTATACAGTGTAATAGATTAGCGTCACTCAAGTATTGGCTTAAAGTCTTATGTCATTGTTATCTTTGGGTTTCTGGTTTTCGGTTGTTGTCAATAAAATGTGTTTACCTAAATAGCGTGTTACGCTTGATATATAGAGAATAACCGTTGTGCTGGCGATCCTAATTCACCAGCGCGTCTTCAAGCAATGTTACTAAAACTTCAGAAATATGACTTTAGCATAATATATAAACCAGGTAAAGAACTTAAAATTGCAGATACACTCAGTCGTGCATTTCAGACAGAAGAGTATGAAGACAGTTTAGACTTGAAAATATGTTTAGTATTACCAGCATCCAACACGAGGCTACAAGAAATCGAGCAGGAAACCACCGCTGATTTAACTCTACAGATGTTGAGAACCACAATTATTCAGGGATGGCCTGAATCGTGTGATGTTGTACCAGCCTGTATACTTCCATACTGGAACCACAGAGACGAACTCTCAGTATATGAAGGTATAATTTTTAAGGGACAAAAAATTGTAATACCGCCAACGCTAAGACCAGCAATGATAGCAAAAGTTCATTCATCACATCTCGGTATGACACTTTGTAAGAGTCGAGCGTGTGATGTTATATTTTGGCCGGGAATGTGCAGAGACATTGAGGACTCAGTGGCAAAATGTAGAATATGTAATGAGACACAACATAGTAACGCCAAAGAGCCTCTCATTCCACACGCGGTACCTTCGCGTTCATGGTCAAAACTTGGTTCAGATTTGATTGAGATAGGTGGAGTACATTATCTCTTATTAGTAGACTACTATTCAGGATTTTTCGAAATTTCACAACTCCCAGATTTATCGAGTCGTACAACAATCACACACATTAAATCACAACTGGCCAGACATGGAATTCCGGACGAAATCATTTCAGACAACGGACCACAATATTCCAGTCATGAGTTCAAGCGATTTAGTGAACAGTACCATTTTAAACACACGACCAGTAGTCCATGTCATCCTAAAGCCAACGGCATGGCAGAAAAATCAGTACAAATCGCGAAACGATTGCTCATCAAAGCAAAAAGGGATGGGTCAGATCCATATCTTGCTCTATTAGCCTACCGCAATACACCGCGTGGAGAATTAGGATCGCCAGCACAACGGTTATTCTCTAGAAGAACCAGAACATTACTACCAACGTCAGAAACTTTACTAGAACCTCAGTTAGTTACCGATGTTCAGCAGAAACTTACAAGTCATAGACAGGTACAGAAACAGTATTATGATAAACAATGTAAGCCACTGCCTGAGTTAGAGCCCGGTGACATTATCAGGTACCAAGGAGAGAAGAAGAACTGGAAACAGGGTGTAGTCGAAAGTTCAGCAGTGACACCACGGTCGTATAACATCAAAACACCAGAAGGTCGAGTTCTACGCCGCAATCGTGTGCTCCTTCGAAGATCCAATGAACAGTTGTTACCACCTAAACCATGTGTAGAAGAAATGGACATTACTCATCCTGTAGCTTCTCCTCAACAGTTGACTAACATTATGCCTTCGCCAGTGCCCGAGCCATTCGTTATTCCAACTCAATGAGTGACATCTAGTGGTAGACGGGTGAAGGTACCAGTCAAGTTTCAGGACTATGTCACTTAACTGTGATTAAACAACATTTGACATTTTGTTGATTCATATACGTTTATTTTAAATTAGATAAAACATACAATTCGTACAACTCTTACAAGGAATAACTCCTACAATGTGTATGGTTCATACAAGGAACAACTCATACAATTTGTATAACTCGTAATCATTTAATTTTAATGTAGAATTATAGCAGAGACAAACAATGATAATTATGACTCATTAATCAACTGTTTGATATTTACAACTTCAAAGAAAGGGAGATGTAATAGATTAGCGTCACTCAAGTATTGCCTTAAAGTCTTATGTCATTGTTATCTTTGGGTTTCTGGTTTTCGGTTGTTGTCAATAAAATGTGTTTACCTAAATAGCGTGTTATGCTTGATATATAGAGAATAAGACATACAGTGGGTTTTTTTTAACACAAAAATGGGCTGACGTCGTTTCTCCGTATGATCCGAGCGGGTGATGTCACACCGTGTTGTCTCAAATTTTTATGTGAAGAAAATGTTTCATTAATTCGCGCATCTGATTCTGGGTGCAGCGTACTGTTTTGGTACCAGAAAAACTTTGGAATTTTCAAGTTTTGCGTGTTATCACGATCTGTTTGCAATGATCGGTTGTTTCAAAATTCTTGGTTTAGATGTGTGGTCTGCGGTTTTACCGTGTTCTACAGCAGTTTGTTTACATTTTATTGTTTCTTCACATATCGTTTTGGCCTTCGTTAAGAGTATAATTTATATTGATTAGTAAATATACCCCGAATGCTATGCGATATGGTTCCTGGTTCCGTTTATACATCCTTGAGGATCAGTTTATGGGTGTATATTTCCCGCTTCATTCTTGTCGTGGTAATCAATGCGATCTTTGTTGTTGCGGGGTGGGGTGCGGGAGGGTTAACATTTGATTTATGGTCAATTTATTTGCAAATTATTTGTCTGCCTTCCATTCCGGTTTCGTTCCGCTTGCTTATTGTAGGTTTGTGCTTATTTATAGGCCAAGCCAGCCCCCGCCATCATGTGACGAGTGCCATAAGTTCATGAGGGTTCTGTTCAAGGATCATGTCTGCTTTAGATGTACAAATTGTAATTTTGATAATAGGTGTAACATTTGTGCAGTGTGGTCGTCCGATATGATGGTCAAGTTCCTTTCCCAGAAGGACTTGGCAGGGTCTGACGTGGGGTCAGGTGGTCCGAAAGTAAATCATGGGGCGTCCATTTCGGCCTCTGGGGGCGCTCCACGTCTGCAACCAGAGGTTGCGGAGATGGCACCTCCGGCGTGGTTTGGACCTGCTATGCAAAGCTTCTTGCATAGCGTCCTTCCCACGCTGGTGTCATCCCTGCTACTGAAAGTTGTAGGGCAGTCTCCGGAGCCGTCTCGTACACTCCCTGGCAGTCCCGTCGGGCTCCGGCCTGATGGGTTCTGTCTCTGCGGCCACCTCCGGGTGGTCCAGTACCGGTGGCCGGTCCGTCAGGCATGTGTTTCCTCGTCTGGTGACGACTGTTCGGAGTCTGAAGACGAGGAGGAGAGATTGCTGCGGCCTGTGGTGCCGCGGGTGGAGAGCATGGAGGTCAATTCCGACCTGGACGGAACCGCCTGCCACCTGTCTGGCTTGGGTATCGGTCCCGTGCTGGTTGGTTTGCCGCCAACCGACACAGTGACGGGTGTGGCTGGCCAGGCGTGGTATGCACCTATCTCGCCTGGTCCGGTGGTCAGGCATGGGGTGCCATTGGTGCCCGTGCATGGCCATGGTTCCTCAACCGTTACGGGTCCGCACGGTTTTCCGTGCGGGCCTACTCCATGGACTGGTGTTTTCCATGGGGTGGCGGCGGAACCGTACGGTACCAGAGTTCCTGGCGTATCAGCAATGGCTCCTAGCCGGGAGGCCGTTGCTGGTAAAGCCGTGTGCACGTCAACGGGTGACGTGTTCACGGGAGTGTCCTCTTCGGAGACAGACTGGTCGGAGGCTCTGGCTTGGCTAACCATGGTGGACCTGTCTGTGGTTTCGACCACGGCCGAAGAGGATGCACCCTGTCCATCGGTTGCATCGATTAGGACGGGGATCTTGCCTCGATCCAGTCTATTGGACTGGACCCAAGGTTTATGGAGTTGTTGGATGCTATTTATAGCAAACAGCTTCTGACCAAGGGCCAGCTCCCTGCGGCCTCCAGGGAGGTGCGGACGAGGTGTCGTGTTCCACGGTGTGAATACAACAAATATGGCATTGTTCCAGCGGTCACTGAGGATGATCGCTGGGTGCTGGGAATCCAGAGTGCTGGAGCGGGTGGCCCCGCCCCAGTGCTGGTGGATAAATCCCAGGTGCACCATGATGAAGTCCTGTCCCTATACGATGAGGGGGTGAGGGCAGCAATGAGTGCTGTCAATCATTCTTATCGCCTTCTTCAGTTGGTGTGAGCTGAAGCGGGGGGCAGGCCACCCTGCGCCACCTGTGGCGCTATCGTGTGTGAATGACGGCCTGGTGCTGTCCATGGACACATTGGCAAGGGTGCAGGCACGAGTGACAAAGTCTAGGAGGCAGATGGTCCTTGACCATATGCATCCAGCTACCGCCGTTAGGGAGCGTCTTCTTGGGACACACCTTACTGGCCCTAGCATCTTTGGTGGCCAAGCGTGGGCCATCTTAGAAGACACTGCCAACATCGCGCAGAATCGGTTAGCGGTGAATCTGCAGCTAGAACTGGTGTGATTGGCACACGCACTAGGGGCTGTGGCCAGACCACTAACCGGGAAATCTTCTAAGAAGCAGAAAAAGCATAAAAGTAAGGCGAAAGCCAAGCCTAGTGCTGCTTCTGCTTCTACTGGGTCTTCTCAGCCGGCTCCGGCGAAGAAGGCCAAGAAGGTTGTGGAGGCCCTACCCACCCCAATGCTGCCACTGATCGCCCGAGAGGCGGGAAGGGGAAGTCCTCGAAGGGCGGAAAGAATGGAGCGGATCGTACCTGAGGGTATGAGAGCTCCCTTCGTATCCGCCTGGACTGCACCTGTGCGACAGGAACAGCGGTGCCAGTTAGACCGGCCAAGCCAAGACCAAAATGGTTCTCACTCTCGTCAAGAGAGGGGGGGGGGAGCGGATCGCGAGCCCAGACACTAGGCGTCTATAGTGGGTGGAAGGCTCATGCATTTCGTCGAGGCTTGGCGAGGTGTGACGTCAGACAATCTGGTCCTGGGATTATTATCCCAGGGTTACATGCCGGAGTGGTAGGATTTTCCAACACACAGTCTGTCTTTGGCACCTGTCTGGACACCCGTTCCAAGTGCACCAGACAAGTTAGAAGCCATTCAAAATGAAGTGTCGCGTTTGCTTCTGAAGGGAGCAATAAAACTAGCAAACCAGAACACTCCAGGCTTCTATTCAAACATGTTCCTTGTCCCCAAGAGCGCAGGGAGGTGGAGACCCGTACTCAATCTCAGGCCACTAAATTGGTTTATCCATGCGTCTCGGTTTCAGGTGGAAACTCTGAGGTCGGTAATGGCAGGCTTGAGGAAGGGAATGTGGTGTGTATTGATCGATCTGAAAGATGCATATTTCCACATTCCAATGAACAGGAGTTGTCACAGGTTTCTGAGATTTGCATTTCAGAATTAAGTGTGGGAGTTTGTGGTCCTCCCATTTGGGCTGTCGACAGCTCCACAGGTTTTCACCAGAGTGGTCCTTGCAGTGACGGCGTTTCTCAGAAGAGAGAACGTGGCGCTTCACACCTACATAGACGATTGGCTTATCAAGGCAGACACGCCAGCCATGTTACAGGTAGATACTGCTCTGACTCTGAAGTTAATTTCAGATCTAGGCTGGATAGTCAACAAGGAGAAATCCGAGTTGACACCCACTCAACACTTCGTTTATCTAGGGATGCGATTTGATCTCGAGGAGGGCAGGCTTTACCTGTCGGAGCCCAGAGTGGTGTCTCTGTTAGCCATCCTCAAGAGTTTTCAATTGGGAAACCACATTCAGGCGAGGCGGTTTCTTCAGATGCTGGGCATGATGGTCTCCATGGAGCAGGTAATCCTGTACGCTGCTCTGATGCGAAGACCTATCCAGTTGTATCTGATGTCTCTGTGGAAGCAGAGAACAGAACTCCTGTCAAAGCTGGTGCCAGTTATGGAGCCATTAATGACGCATCTTGTATGATGGAAAAAGCGTCAGAATCTCCTAGTAGGGATTTCGCTGCACCTACTTCACCCCCAGCTGTCCGTGTACACGGATGCATCAACTGGAGGGATGGGGGGCCTGCCTGGGAGAACACCAGGTCTCGGGCACATGGACTCTTCAAGAGAGCCAGCTGCATATCAATCTGGTGGGAATGATGGCAGTGGAACTGGCATTGGAAAAGTTTCTTCCAAAAGTCAGGGGCAAGGCAATATTGATACGGTCGGACAACTCGACAGTACTATCATACATAAATCGCCAAGGCAGGACCAAGTCACCCACACTATGTATGAAAGTGTGGCACTTGATTCAATGGTGCAGGAATTACTCAGTTGTTTTGAAAGCAGCTCACATTCCTGGGCGATTGAACATTCTGGCGGATGCTTTGTCTCGGAGACAGAGAATTCTGCCAACAGAATGGTCGCTCAACCCTCAAGTTCTTCACAGGATCTTCGAGCATTGAGGCAAACCCAACGTGGACTTGTTCGCCACAAAGGAAAATGCTCAAATCATGACTTATGTCTTGCCGATTCCAGATCCAAATGCCGTCGATACAGACGCTCTGGCGATAAGCTGGAGAGGGATGCACGCTTACGCGTACCCACCCACCATTCTTCTGCCAAAGATATTGGTGAAGATCAGGGAGGAACCGTGCCTGGTCCTGCTAATAGCGCCATTTTGGCCCAGCAGGGCGTGGTTCACGGATCTTCTAGATCTGCTGGTGGACAATCCAGTGCAGTTACCCGAGATTCCGAACATAATCTCCCAGGCCAAGGGACGCTTCCTACACGAGCGTCCCGAAATGTTCAAATTGACTGCGTGGATGTTATCAAACGACGTTCCATGTCGGAAGGTTCTTCTCGACAAGCTGCGAATTTCATCGCAGGTGCGAGAAGGAGGTCAACCTTCAGGTCATATAACAACAAGGTTAACAGATTTGCAGACTGGTGTGAAGGAAAGGGTATTGATACCTTTCAATCCATTATTCAGCAAATAGCAGACTTTCCCTGTGAGCTGTTCTTTTCAGGACTAGCTCCTGTCACAATTGCTGGATACAAGTCAGTTTTGGCATCAGTTATCCCTTGTCTAGCCAACAGGGATAGTCCAGAGGTGGCACAGTTAAATGTGATGGTGAAGGGAATGAGCAATCTCTGACCGAGACAACCGGTAGTCATTCCATCCTGGAGTCTATCTTTAGTGCTTAATGTACTGGCCAAGCACCCTTTCGAACCGTTGCGTTCGGCTAGTCTAAAGCATTTGACTCTAAAGGCGGTATTTGTATTGGCAGCTTCCTCAGCTAGAAGGCGCAGTGAGATCCATGCACTTTCAGCGGAGAGGGACCGATTTATTGTCTCCAGAGAGGGTCTGCGTCTACTGCCAAGAGCAGAGTTTATGTCAAAGAATCAATCTTTGAAATATCCCGGCAAACCGATCATTATACCGAAACTAACTAGGTTTGATCGTGATGCCAGTGTCTGGTGCCCAGTCCGTGCTTTGACTAAGTACAAAAGACGGACAGACCCGTTACGGTCGAACGATAGACATCTGTGGATCTGCCATAAAAAGCCTTATGGCGCCGCATCCATGGATTCTGTCTCTCGTTGGGTAGTCGAATGCATTCAGATTACCCATGAGATTGCGACTGGGCACCAGGCACACGATGTTAGAGGAATAGCCGCCTCGACCGCCCTTTACAATGGTGTTCCCTTAGAGGGCATCATGGCTGTTGCACAATGGCACTGTGAGTCCTATTTCACGGATTACTATATGAGGGATGTGTCAGACTCCGCCAATCCACTCGCTTTAGCTGTTTTGAAACGATAGTTAAACGACCACACTGCTCTTCTCAATTTTTTGGCATTTGTAAGAAAGGATTAAGAAGCAGACATGGTCAAGCGAGAGGATATCAACCAGATTGTGTCACTGATGGCCGGACAAGTGAATGGTTGGAGGCTCCACGTCTGGAATCCAAATATCATGAGGTAATTCAAGATTGAGAGTTTTGTATTATGTCTATATATCATGTTCCTTCATCTTATATATTCATGCTCATTCCCAGGCTGATATATGCAAAGAGCAGTTAACCCTCTTGGCATATTTGTGTTTCAGATGAGATGCATGTTCATGAGTTCTCACCCTTTTCTTAGGAGAAAAAAGGGAGGTGGCCAGTGATGTGAATGTGATTCGGTCCCTTTAACTTGATGGTCCTTTTAGGTCTCCATTTGTCAAGTTTAAGTCTAAGCTCTTTCTCCAAGGGGCAAAAGTAGCAATTGATGGCTTGCCCCTTCCCACCAGGTTACTGTCTAAATCTGGTGTATATCAGAAGTAATAGAATGGTGAGTATTGATCGAAGGAGAATGAAGGAAATTTCAATTTCCCTTTCTCCGAGATCTAACAATACTCACCATTCTATTACGGATCCAGCCTCCCAGCCCCACGGAGGCAAGCCATGGGTATCTCTTGTTTGGTGGCTATGCAAACAATATGAGCTTCATGGCAAACGGGTACTCGGCAGTTGGGAGCCGAGTACCCAGTTCCAAGAGCCGGGAAAGCTTACTACGTCTATAGTCCTAGGGCCCAGCTATCCAGGCTAGCTTGTATCAGAAGTAATAGAATGGTGAGTATTGTTAGATCTCGGCGAAAGGGAAATTGAAATTTCCTTCATATTGCCTTATAATAGATGTTGCGAAAATGGAGTTTATTGAGTATATTCGATCTCAAACTCCAAGAGTTAGTACATTTGGAAGTTTATCATTTAAGGGAGGTAACTCTCAGCATCATTATCATCATAGCTTTGATCATGGTATTGAGTTACCTGCCTTCGTCCTTACTAGAATTGATCAAAATATGTTGAAATACCGACAATGAGTATAATCCCATGTTTAACCTGTTAATGGTCTAGATTTGTCATCCAAATAAAAAATTTTTGTTAGTGAATGGCCACTCCAATGGCAGCCCGCTGGCAGGCCAAGTGAAGTCTATTTTTTAAGAATGACTTTCGGGTATCGAGTTAGTTATTCCAGTGGTAAATTGAAGAAAAATGTTCTGTTGCCTCTCAAATTGCTATTGCTCAAGAGCATTGCAGAGGCCAGGTTTCGCTGGCTTGAAGACCATCGGGTTAGGCGTTAACTCTTTAACCCTCATTTCAAATTTGTTCAAGAACTGTTAGCTCACCTGGTCAAAAGAGCTTACCCTTATGCCATGGCGACCATCTGGCCGTCAGCTTTTCCTTTAAAATGCTACTAAGTAACGGTTTGGCAGATTTAAATTTGGCTGGAAGGACCCTATGGTTGTAGGCATCAGAACATATATACAGTATTTTGATTGGTCAATTGTTTGGGTGTAAATCTTAGATTTTATGAAAAATTTACAGGAAGTTATCAAAACGTTACTCCTCATTAACCGCTGGGTGGATTTCAACCTAATTTGGGTGGAAGGACCCTCTGGATGTAGGCATCAGAATATATGTACAGAATTTTGATTGGTCAATTATTTGGCTGCAAATCATAGATTTTATGAAGAATTTACAGGAATTATCAAAGCGCCACTCCTCTTTAACCGCTTGACAGATTTCTACTTACGGTAATACACCTTTCCCAAATTCGTGTATTTTGGGAAAATACCTTCCCGGAATGCATCGTGCATGCCACTTCCGGCTGGTAACCGCGATAGCCGACGGGTAAACAACATTACTTTACTATGGGAATCAGATACAGTGCACTTTAGGCAGTGCATATGAAAAACTATGTTCATAATATTTTTGAAGTCGTACATCATTGGAAAGCTAAGCCAATTTTCTATACATTTCTGTATTAGTTTTTATAGTTTTGTAAAATTTAATATAGTTGATTGCACTTTTAAAATATTCCCTATTGTCCACTTGATTTAATGAATCTAGGTCGAATGGTGTATTTTATATACGCAAATAACTCGATGAAAACGTTTCAAAAATATAAAAAATAATGCATTAATGTTTCGGCAAATGAATGCGCTTTCCAATGATATATAATTTAAATAATATAATGATTTTGGTGTATCATAGAAACGGTTTAGATTGCTGTGTATTCTAGTGTAAAAGTAACTCAACGCGGGTCAGAGGCTTGTTGGCGGCGGTAGCGGCCAGCAGTTTTGCTCTGAGCATGGATTATGGGGAATCCCAGCGTAATGATGTCAATGTGGGAAAGGTGTATTTGGCTGGAAGGACCATAGTGGTCGAGGCTTCAGAAACTCTATTTGGCCGATTTCAATAGAATATGCCCTCAAGTGGGGAGGAAATACATGTATGTTAAAATAGTGCTCCACATTAACCACTGAGCAGATTTCCCGCAACACCGGCTGGAAGAATGCTATGGCGGGAGGCTTCACAGCATCTATGCGGGGATTTGAGTAGTCACTCTTTTTGGTGTGTATCTTGGATTCCTGAAATGTTCAGGAAATAGTTAAAAAGATGACTAATCATTAACTGCAAGGACAATGTTAGCCAAGCCTGGCTGGAAAAACCTTAAGCAGCAATGGCTTCCAGTAAAATTAATTTCAAAATATTCAACCGAATAAGTTTTATATCGTAAAGAATTTACTTTTTTAGGGATTTGTCGGTGAAGGCCTTAACTGATGGCCTGATTTCAAACAAACTTGGTTAGAAGGACCCTAGTGTGATATGCTTCTAATTTTATATGTATACAGAAATCTGATTCGCTAATGTTCCAGGCGATGATACAGGCCATTGGGTCTCTTGTTATATTGTGTCCACATAATGTTTACAATTAGATTACTCAGCCTGGCAGTTTCCTACTGTAATTCCAGGCCGGGGGTCAGTTACATTTAAATGTAACTAGTTACAGTTACATTGGACTATGTCAGTTACAGTTACTTTGGTTGAGCAATGTAACTAGTTACATTTCAGTTACTTTACATAATGTGACTAAAGTTACATTCGTTACTTTGTCTGATAATTATTATGAAGGACATCAATGTCATCATAAAAAGTGTAATGCAGTCAACCAAATTGAAATATATAGTAGAAACAAAATACCACTATAACCACTGATATAATGTACTGGCAGAACTGAATCCATATGAAATATAAAACCTGCTGATAATTCATTAATAAATTTGACTGAATTTTGTTGCTGCCATATGCAATAACAAATTTCAATCAACTTGTTTCCAAAATAATAAGACACTAATCATATTTAATTGTATATATATATATATATATATATATATATATATATATATATATATATATATATATATATATATATATATATATATACTTCCTCTAACCCTTTCAACCCAGGCATGCCATATAACAAACATTAATCTTATTGTAAGAAATAATTGGCTGCATGTTTTGAAACTAATTTAACTGAAAGCTTTGCTACAATAGGTATCAACAATTTTCAGTAAAATTAGTTTCAAAGTGTTCAACAGATTTCTTTAGAGCATTGACTTTCTATGATAAGATAATCCGCCATCTATGGGGCAATATAAGTTTCCAGTGAAATTAGCTTCAAAATGTCCATCAACTTTGATGTTTCCTTAATTTCAAATAACAATTTAAATATATTGAAAATTATTTCTTACTTTCATTAGTTAGTGGCAAATTCGTTCCGATGAGATAATCTGCTGAGTACTTTATACTTACTACATTTGTAATTTTACTTTCAAAAGCTGTTGCTTCATATGGCAGCAACAGTTTTTTCCAGATCAGATTAGTTTCAAAATGTTCAACACCTTTCCAGTACACTAGTTTAATTCCACAGCCTTTATAAATTTTGTCTGCTATACCAAAATGGTTGATGGCTTGACTTTTCTCAGTGGCATTGTCCTTTGATCTTTATCACCACACCCATGTGAATTGAATTTAGTGTGAGTATAATTGCTGAGCAATGATGTCCTAAGGTGGCCTAATCAATATCATATAAAGAAAAGAACAGGACATGCTGTTAACACATACTGTGGCAGAGTTTTAACCTTCTTTACAATTCAACATTTGGAGTTTTTAATCCTTTTAACCATTTAACACAGCTTTTGCAGTGGTTTTGAGAAATGTCAAATAAGATATTTTTTGAAAATTTACGACTGGAATGACTGGCTCAATAACCAAGCCAGCCATTTCAGTGGCAAATTTTCTAAAATAATCTCATGGTCTGCAAATTGCCATTTTCTATGAGAAACTAGTTTCTTCAACAAATTTAATCTCTAAAAGGTAACAGTTAATTCTATATGATTTAGTAAACAACCTGTTTCTAAGCTACATTGTAGATTAACGTAAAAGCTGTATAAGACTTTGATTAAAGGTTGTTGTTGCCTGATGTAGCAATAACATTCAGATTATCATTGCTAATATCACATATACAGATATAGAGTGGGTTAACCCTTTAATGGCCAAGATTGGTCAAGAAATGTCTATTTTGTAGGCTACAAGATTCATATTTGAAAATTAACCACTGGAATGACTTCCCCAACAATCAAGCCAGTCATTCCAATGGCAAATTCCTAAAATAAATATCACTGATGCTTGGAAATAAAGTTGTTGCCCATGGCGTCAACATCTAACAGTAAAATTCACTTCAATATATTCAACAGCTTACTTGAATGATTACATTGAAATTAGAATAGAGTGTCACGTGTATAATAATAACTGCTGTAAACGAAGAAAATTTTAATAAATCTGGTAAAAAAAGTTTGAAATGTAACTGAAAAGTAACTGAAATTTCAGTTACTTTTGCAATGTAACTGGTTGCATTTCAGTTACTGTAACTAAAAAAATGCTTCAGTTACAAGTTACTTCAGTTACATGAAAAATGTAACTAAGTTACAGTCAGTTACAGTTACAAGTTACAGTTACCCCAGCCCTGTGTAATTCACAGCGTAATGTTGTTTAACCCTTATTACTCTGATATCATTATTCTATCTTTCTCTGTGTCAAAAGCTAAGAAACTGGTGTACATTTTTCAATAATTTTGGTGGACGATGTTGCTGTCGTATCTTCCACCAAATTTGTAGAAAAATGAACAGCAGTTTGTCTTAATTTAATTTGAATATTAAAAATTTTGACATCAGCATGATAAGGGTTAATAATTTGTTCACAGGATAATTTGGGAGCAGATCAAAGAAAAGCTTATCTTTCCGTTTGTGGAGCTAGACCTGCAGTCATATGATCTTAGCATTCAGAACCGCGATGCAACCAACGATCAGGGTGAGATACCATTAAACCTCCTCACAAGTCTAGCCACTTTTGCAACCAAAAGATGATGATTCATCAAACTCTAGTCCTTACCACGTTGGTGTCATAATTTTGAATTTTCAAATTAAATTAAAATATAAACTGGTGTTGATATTTCAACAAATTTGGTGGAAGGGGTTGCTGTCATAGACAGCAATATGGTCGGCTGTGCTGTAACTTAGTGAGTGCCCTGATGCAAATGCAATTGAAAATCGCTGACAGCATGTGGCCTGCAAATTGACATCTCTCCCGACCACTGCAGAGGCACCTGTCTTTCTTTTGTCATGTTTGAGAAGAGTTACTGGTACCGGTACTCTATAAAATGACAGAAAGATAGGTTAGAAACAAATTTGACTGAACGTTGTTGCCACGCAGTCTAGCTCAGAAATAACTTAACATGTTTCCAAAACAAAATAATACATACACATTTGAATATTTTGAACATAATTGGATTGGAAGACATTGCGGCCCAAGGCAGCAATGTTTTCCAATCCAATTATGTTCAAAATATTCCACAGCACATTTCTTACATCATGCTCAAAATTATATCAACAGTAACTAACATGGCTCTGTTTCTGTTTTGAAAGCATGTTAACCTATTAATGCGCTGTATTGTGTGATGGCAGAAGTCATGATTTGCCATAAAGTAATTTAGCATTTTTACGTACATAAATATACTTGGTTAGAAAAATTGAACTGCTATGCTCAGTGTTTCTCATCCATGCTAAAGATAGAGGGTCACAGGGACTCAAACCATGAATCATGGGGTCCCATGGATGCTAGATTTTAAGGGTTTTTTAATGCAAAAACTAATGAAATTAATTAGTATTTACAATCATCCATTATTTCCAGGTTTCCCATGAGACCCAAGTGCTGTATCTCCATCAGAATGATGTGCTTCTCGGGAAAGCAGAACACTTATCTCTGCATGATAAAACAATGGTTCTAGTTTAATATCCATGATATATTGATATGCGCGATGAAATACAATTTTTGAAAATTTATCAGCGGAATGATAGGCTCGGTTACCTAGCCAGTCATTCCAGTGATAGATTTTCAAAAATTGTATTCTCTTGGCCTGTAAATGGACATTCCGTAAGACCATAGGAGAGGTGGGTTTGGGCCGGTATAGCCATTAAAGGGTTGATAGATTGGAATCTGTTACTTATTTTTCAGTTACGGTGGACGCTGCGAATGCTATTAAGAAGTGCAATGTGGGCATTAAATGTGCCACCATTACTCCAGATGAGCACAGAGTGGAAGGTAAGGGACAGAGTGGAAGGTAAGGCGCAGAGTGGAAGGTAAGGCGCAGAGTGGACGGTAAGGCGCAGAGTGGATGGTAAGGCGCAGAGCGGAAGGTAAGGCGCAGAGCGGACGGTAAGGTAAGGCGCAGAGCGGGAGGTAAGGCGCAGAGCGGGAGGTAAGGCGCAGAGCGGGAGGTAAGGCGCAGAGCGGGAGGTAAGGCGCAGAGCGGGAGGTAAGGCGCAGAGCGGACGGTAAGGCGCAGAGCGGACGGTAAGGCGCAGAGCGGACGGTAAGGCGCAGAGCGGGAGGTAAGGCGCAGAGCGGGAGGTAATGCGCAGAGCGGGAGGTAATGCGCAGAGCGGGAGGTAAGGCGCATAGCGGGAGGTAAGGCGCAGAGCGGGAGGTAAGGCGCAGAGCGGGAGGTAAGGCGCAGAGCGGGAGGTAAGGCGCAGAGCGGGAGGTAAGGCGCAGAGCGGGAGGTAAGGCGCAGAGCGGAAGCTAAGGCGCAGAGCGGAAGCTAAGGCGCAGAGCGGAAGCTAAGGCGCAGAGCGGGAGGTAAGGCGCAGAGCGGAAGCTAAGGCGCAGAGCGGAAGCTAAGGCGCAGAGCGGAAGCTAAGGCGCAGAGCGGGAGGTAAGGCGCAGAGCGGAAGCTAAGGCGCAGAGCGGAAGCTAAGGCGCAGAGCGGAAGCTAAGGCGCAGAGCGGAAGCTAAGGCGCAGAGCGGAAGCTAAAGCGCAGAGCGGAAGCTAAGGCGCAGAGCGGAAGCTAAGGCGCAGAGCGGAAGCTAAGGCGCAGAGCGGAAGCTAAGGCGCAGAGCGGAAGCTAAGGCGCAGAGTGGAAGCTAAGGCGCAGAGCGGAAGCTAAGGCGCAGAGCGGAAGCTAAGGCGCAGAGCGGAAGCTAAGGCGCAGAGCGGAAGCTAAGGCGCAGAGCGGAAGCTAAGGCGCAGAGCGGAAGGTAAGCATGCTGCTGCCGCTAAATCATTGAGTGTGTCAGTCATAGATCTCAACTATTCAGGACAACATCAAATAATATACTTGTATGTAAGTTAGAAAGCGAATCTGGAGTTGGGTATTAATTATAAAATAATTGCATAAAATATAAATTAAGTTTTAAACTTGACAAGAAAATTGAAATTTTTGCTTTGTGAATATCCATTTGCAGACTAAGAGAAGACTACCGGTATTTCTAAAAATGTGCCACGGAAATGGCTAGCTCAAATTAAAAAAACCTCTTGGTCCGTAAGTGGACATTTTATCACGATGACTGCAATAGACGGCTTGGCCAGTAAAAGGTTAACTGTCTTGCTGTTGCAAGCCACCAGACATTAATTTCAATGAGCAAAACCTCTTGACTTGCTGAATAGTCTGAAAATAATTTGACTGAAAGTTGTTGCTGGTTTAGGAGGAGTAAGTAGTAGTAGTAGTAGTAGTAGTAGTAGTAGTAGTAGTAGTAGTAGTAGTAGTAGTAGTAGTGGAGTAGTAGTGGTGTGTCATTGCACCTCTATAATAGATTCATGGTCTAGTTTACTTTCACTTCTGGGCACATTTCATTACATGAAAACCTACAAAAGTTATAGACAAGGATGTATTGGGAGACTAAGATTAATCCTAGTCAAACTTTAACACTAGTATCTGGCATAAGTATAAAGGACAAAATGCAACACGGAATAACTCAAGTCTACTAATGAAACGTTAAAGGACAATTGATGACTCCAGTTTCTTAGACAATCATGTGGCATCGTAATCAACTATGTCAAATTTAGGATGACGTCATAATCAATTGTAAACGCCATGAATGACTCAATTTAGTCTGTCTTAAATTCTTAATAGTCTGTCAGGTTGTACGAATTGTATGTCTCTACTATTTCATAAACATGCTGTTGAATATTATGAAACTAATTTGAAAGTTTGCAACAACACTCATAATCAACTATGTGACGTATGGGCTGACGTCATAATCAGTTACGTCATGAATGATGTAGCTAAGTTTGTCACGAATCCTTAACTGATGACGGACTAAGCATTGTTGTACAAATTGTATATCTTCTATTTAACAAACATTCTGTGAATATCTTGAAACTAATTTGGCAACAGCTGACATAGGCAGCAACAGCAGTTACAGCACCGAGTCAGGTTAGTTAACAAATATTCAACAGCTAATCTGTATAGTTTTCTGGAAATTGGGATTCATGGAGTGCAGGATTGATCCCAACATGGGCAAAGTGTGGATGTGGCCTAGCTAGATATGGACATGGCATAGCTAAAACTGTATTCATCCATTCTCTGATACTGTGATAGGAAACAGTTTGCTGACATATTATTAAGTTAACCCTTTAACACTCAAGTCGGCCAAAACTGGCTTCTGCAGTAGTCTTAAGTAATGTTCATTTTCTGATCAAGAGAACACTATTTTTGAAAATTTACCACTGGAATGACTGGCTTGGTAACAGCTTCCAGAGATAAATTTTCAAAAATACCCTCTTGGTCTGCAAATTGACATTTTCTTCGAGATATTTTTTGGAATAAACTGAGGGTTAAAGGGGTAATGTCAAGCCAGCCAGTTAGTCTTGAGAAATGTCCATTTGCAGGTCAAGAGAAGGCTATTTTCTTAATTGGATACACAAGTTACTCATTCCAGTTGTTAATGAGCCTGCCCTGTAAATACATATCTAATGTTTATTTTCAGAATATACACATTTGTCTGTTGTATTTACAGAGTTTAATCTTAAAAAGATGTGGAGGTCTCCAAATGGAACAATTCGTAACATTCTTGGTGGTACCGTATTCCGAGAAGCGATTATTTGTAAAAACATTCCACGTCTAGTGCCAGGATGGAAGAAAAGCATTATAATTGGTCGTCATGCATATGGTGATCAGGTGAGACTTTCTCTCCAAATTAATCATATTGACTACATCTAGACCTACAATCTTCTTGGTCATATGTTCTTTACCTCTGATGATCTTTCAATTGGCCATGCTGTATTAATGATGCCCGTCTGTCAGTCATCTTTGCAAATTTAACAGTGAAGTTCATGTTGTTATTTGTGGACTAATTGGCAGCCAAAATTGTCATATGTATTGTAAAAATTACAATTTTAAGCTTGGTGGTTGGACACATTTGTGTTAAAGTTACCACCCAGATAACAATGGAGCAATCCAGTTTCTCAGTCAATCATATGATGTCATAATCAACTATGTGGCATATAGGCTGACATAATCAATTACATCATGAATGATGTAGCTAAGTTCTTCACCAAAGCTTAATTGATGACAGATAAATAATTGCTGTACGAAATTGTATGTCTTTACTATTTAATAAACATTCTGTGAATATTTTGAAACTAATTTGACTGGGCACAACTTGACCCAGTCAAATTAGTTTCAAAATATTCAACAGCTTACCTGTGTATTTTTCTGGAAATTGATAGTCAGGGAGTTCAAGGATCAATCAATCCCAACATGGGTGGAGCTTAACTAGAGATGGTTGGGGCATGACTAAAACTGGATTCCTCCATTTAGTCAGTCTGGCCTAGTTTCTGGAGAATTCAAGTCGGGGGTAGTACTCCAGATAACTTTCTTCAGTGAGGAGCATGGTACTCCTTAATCTTTCATCTGACGTGTACCGTGCAATTCATGGGGAGTACAAGACCTATGTCACTGAATGTTACTGGACAATTATCCTCCTACCAAACAATATATATCATAATATATGGTGTTGTGTTCTACATTTTCCTTACCATATGAAAGTGTAACAAGCAGTGCAGTATAAATCTATCATTAGATCATGCTATGTGTATGTACAGTTGCTACAGAGAATGTTTACATTATTTTATATGATAAAGCTAGTGTAGAATCCCACACACGACTCTTCCATTCTGGCGAGTGATGTCATTCTGTGGGACCATTGGGGTACAATGACCATCGAGTGCATTAATCTCTGATGAGTCATGGCCATCATGGCTTATTACCAATATACGTGTACTAACCACAGGCCTCGAAATTTGAGAAATTTGCGTAACCTAAAAGTAAGTCAGGAGAATCTTCTCTGCGTAGCCTTGGTTCATTACACAAATTGGTTATGCCACTTTTGGTTATGCCAATTTCACTAGGCATAATTCATGCAAGGAAAATATATACTGTGTGTGGTGTCGAAACAACAGCCTAGATAACAACAGTCGTGTAAGATTAATTCATGAATGCCTGCTATGTGCTTTAAAATCTATTCAAAATTGTATTTCTCCACCCCACCCATGGACACATACACTCACATTAGTGTTAAACTTGTCTCCCCCCCCCCACCCCATGTTATTTCCTAAGACCAGTACTCATTCAAAATTAACCATTACAGTTACACATCATGGGTGGTGTGAGGTGCGACTCATTGCTATTCATTAACCGTCAGTCAAATTTGTTGAATTGCCAACCAGGTTCTAATTCTGAATGAAAATAGAGCTTTATTCTTTAATAAAGCAAATAAACTTTATCTAGCAGCAGATCACTGTCATAAATCGGAGAGGCAACAGAATTACTCTTAACCCATTATTAGTCAAAACAGCTTCTGTGGTGGTCATGAATAATGCGGGGTGAGAGTAGGCTATTTGTCAGAATTTCATATTGTAACATGTGGCACGATAACCGGCCATGGTACATTCTTAACGGTAGGCTTTTTGGCCTTAAATGGTCACTCAATATTATAAGCAAATGGACATTCAATATTATAAGCAAATGGTCACAGTATTAAGCATATTGTCACAGTATTATAAGCAAATGGACATTCAATATTATAAGCAAATGGACATTCAATAAACAATTTTGACCAGTAAAGGGACTCACTTAGTGCTAAAGAGTGATGATGCGCTCTCTATTCATTTATTATCTGACTTTGGAAGCCTAATAGGCAACATTCTATGACAAGTGCTATCAGACTCGTCGACAGATTATGAATTTTATATCCTAATGTTTATTGTTCTAGAATTTGTTATAATTCTACATTCTTAATCCTAGACTATATGCATAGTATTATAACATCATAGACGGTATCCTTATTCTATGTTTCAGTACAAAGCCACTGATTTCGTTGTTCCTGGCTCAGGTACACTTGAGTTAATCTACACTCCTAAAGGTGGACAGCCTGAGAAGCATACTGTGTTTGAATTTGAGGGCACAGGTGGAGTGGCATTGGCAATGTACAATACAGATAAGGTGAGTACATCTCGGAATCCAGTATGGCAGCCAGAGGAAGGCTGTCTTGAAAATCAGCTTTTAATTTAAATTGATTATGTACCATATAGGGAATGTCCTTATCTAAATTGGTCTAGATCATGCTTGTCATTTAATGTCCATATTGCCATGGATATGTGTGGGTGGGTGGGGTTGAATGTCCTGTTAACAGTCGCTGTCATTCATGTTTATTTTAACAATGTAATAGGTACTGTTAGCTGTTGCTGAGCCATGAAAACAACTACCTCTATTTGATGCAACATTCAGTTCTGTGAAATCGACATCTGTGGATATATGGTAGATGGGAAATTTAAAATCAATGTAAAGTTAAATTCTAAAAGAATTTGAAAAACTTCATCTATCGAGTGAAACAGGCAACCATGTTATATCTAGATACTAGATTATAGTTGTTAACCCTTGAGCACTCATATCAGCCAAAGACGGCCACTTCAGTGGGCCAGAGAAATGCCCATTTGCAGACCAAGAGATTATTTTTGAAAATTTATTAGTCGAATGACTGGCTCGATAACCGAACCAGTCATTCTCCTTCGATCAATACTCACCATTCTGTTACTTCTGATATACAGCTGGCCCTGACAGCGGCTCTAGGATTATAGACTTAGAAAGCTTTACCGACTTCTGGGAACCGGGTACTCGGCTCCCAACTGCCGAGTACCCATTTACCATAGAGCTCATTCTTGTTTGCATAGCAACAAGAGCAATACATGCTTTCTGCATTGACGATTTTAGTGTTTTTTGTGAAAGAAAATCTAAGTCTTTAATCTGTGATAGTTTGTGTGTTCGTGAAAGAATTAACTAAAGGATACTATGGAGAATACCGCCGAAGATAACCAGGTTGTATCGTTCTTTATTATCCATAGTTAAAAGACTTAGGTCTCTAAATTTCTCTGTGTCGCATGTTCCAATTTCTGACCCCATAGAATCTGGGACGTGTGCTAACAACGATATATGCCAGACGATCGCCTTCTTTAACCCCCAACAGGCGATCGGCAGATATGAAAATAGGTGTTATGCTACGGTATTTCTAACACGAATATCGGCTGACGTCGTTCTCCATAGGATCCGAGCGGGTGACGTCACACCCGGTCGCTCAGATGTTTATGTGAAGAAAAATTTTTCATTAATTCGCGCATCTTGTTCTGGGTGCTGCGTACTAAAAATGGTAACGGAAACTTTTGAATGATCAAGTTTACGTGCGATCACGATCGGTTTGCAATGATCGGTGGTTTCAAAATTCTTGAGTAGATGCGTGGTCTGCGGTTTTACCGTGTGATACAGCAGTTTGTTATACATTTTGTTGTTTTCTTCACATATCGTGCTGCTTTCGTTAGGAGTATAGTTTATATTGATTAGTAAATATACCCCGAATGCTATGCGATATGATTCCTGGAGCCGTTACACATCCTGGAGGATCTATTATGGGTGTGTTTAATGCCCGCCTCGTTCTTGTCGTCATAATCAATGCGATCGTTGTTGTAACGTGGCGGGGTGGGGTGCGGGAGGGTTACAGTTAATTTATGAGTCAAATTATTTGAAAATTAATTGTCTGCCTTCCATCCGGGTCTCGTTCCGCTTGTTTATTGTAGGTTTGTGCTTATGTTATAGGCCAAGCCAGCCCCGCCATCATGTGATGAATGCCATAAGTTTGTCCGTGTCGTGTTCAAGGACCATGTCTGTTTTAGGTGTTCCCTGTGTAATATTGATCATAGGTGTAATGTTTGTGCAGTGTGGTCCGTTGAGATGATGGTTAAGTTCCTTGCCAGAAGGACTTGGCTGGGTCTGACGCGGGGTCAGGCGGTCCGAGAGTAAATCGTGGAGCGCCCGGTGGGGGTGCTCCACGTCCCCAGCTGGAGGTGGCGGAGATGGCACCGCCGGCGTGGTTTGGTCCGGCTATGCAGGGTTTTTCTGCATAGCGTTCTGCCCACGCTGGTGTCGTCCCTGCTACCAAAGGTTGGGGGGCAGTTTCTCCCCATGCCTGGTACGGATCCTGTCCTCGGACAGGATTCTGGACTGGTTACCGAGGGGGGGGGGGGGCCGTCTCGTACGGCCCCCTGGCAGTCCCGTCTGGCTTCGGCCAGACGGGTTTCTGTTTCTCTGCGGCCACCTCCGGGTGGTCCAGTAGCGGTGGCCGGTCCGTCAGGTGTGGGAGCCGTCCGCCAGGATGGTTCCACGGTTGACTCGTCTAGTGACGACTCTTCGGAGTCTGAAGACGAGGAGGCCGAGGAGGAGAGGTTGCTGCGGCCCGTGAAGCCGCAGGTGGAGAATATGGAGGTTGATTCCGTCCTGGACGGAACCGGCCTCCATTTGTCTGGTTTGGCGCAAGCCAGGTCAGCGGCTCCGCCTGTGGCTGAGGCAAATCCGTTACCGTGCACCGGTTCCGTGCGGCTTGGTTTGGCGCCAGCCGTCACGGGAACGGGTGTGCCGGGCCGGGCGTGGTACTCACCTATCTCGCCCGTGTCCGGCTATGGTTCCGCGACTGCTACGGGTCCGTACGGTTTTCCGTGCGGACCTACCCCATGGACCGGAGTGTTTCATGGGGTGGCGGCGGAACCGTGTGGTACCGGAGTGCCTGGTGTGTCAGCCGTGGCTCCTTGCCGGGAGGCCGTGGCTGGCAGACGCGTGAGCACGTCAACGGGTGACGTGTTTGCGGGGGTGTCTTCATCGGAGGTAGATTGGTCAGATGCTCTAGCGTGGCTAGCCAGGGTTGACCCGTCTGTGGTTTCGGCCACGGCCGATGAAGATGCGCCCCGTACGTCGGTTGCGTCGATCAGGACGGGGATTTTGCCCGCGGCCCGGATCCAGTCAGTGGGACTGGATCCACGGTTCATAGAATTGTTGGATGCTATTTATAGCAAACAACTGATGACCAAGGGTCAGCTCCCTGTGGCCTCCAGGGAGGTGAGGGCAAGATGTCGTATTCCGCGGGGGGAATATGACAGGTATGGTGTAGTCCCGTCGGTCACGGAGGATGACCGATGGGTACTGGGCGTCCAGAGTGCCGTGGCGGGTCGCCCCGGTCCGGCACTTGTGGACAAGTCTCAGGTACACCGGGAAGAAGTCCTGTCCCTATGCGATGAGGGTGTGAGGGCAGCGATGAGCGCTGTCAACCACTCTTATCGTCTCCTTCAGTCGGTGTGGGCTGAAGCGGGGGCAGGCCACCCTGTGCCACCTGTGGCGCTTTCATGTGTCAATGACGGCCTGGTGCTGTCGATGGACGCATTGGCAAGGGTGCAAGCGCGTGTGACGAAATCCAGGAGGCAAATGGTCATTGACCATATGCGTCCGGCTACGGCAGTCAGGGAGTGTCTTCTTGGGACGCCCCTGACAGGGCCTAGCATCTTCGGTGGCCAAGCTCGGGCCATCTTAGAGGATACCACCAGTATCGCGCAGAATCGGTTAGCGGTAAACCTACAGCTAGAGCTAGTGCGGCAAGCGCACGCACTAGGGGCTGTGGGGAAACCGCTAACGGGACAACCTTCAAAGAAGCAGAAGAAGCATAAGGGCAAGGCGAAAGCTAGGCCTGTTACGACTTCTGCTTCAGCTGGGTTTTCGGAGCCGCCGCCGGCGAAGAAGCCCAGGAAGGTTGTAGAGGCGCCTACCCTCCCTAATGTTGCTCCTGACCGCCCTAGAGGCGGGAAGGGCAAGGGGAAGGGTATGGGTAATGCCTCAAAGGGCGGACAGAAGGGGCCGAAGCGTACCTGAGGGTACGAAAGGTCCCTTCATATCCGCCGCGCCTGTGCGACAGGAACAGCAGTGCCAGTTATACCCGTCGTGCCTAGAACGAAATGGTTCTCTCTCTCTCTCGTTAAGAAAGAGGGGGGGGGGGGCGGACTGCGAGCCGGACAACCCCGTTAGACGTCGAGGCGTCTATGGTGGGTGGAAGGCTCATGCGTTTCGTCGAGGCCTGGCAAGGTGTGACGTCAGACAGTCTGGTCCTGGGATGGTTATCCCAGGGTTACATGCCGGAGTGGTGGGACTTTCCACCACAAAATCTGTCTTTGGCACCTGTCTGGACACCCGTACCAAGGGAGCCAGACAAGTTAGAAGCCGTTCAAAAGGAAGTGTCGGGTTTGCTTCTGAAGGGAGCAATAAAACCAGCAAACCGAAACACTCCAGGCTTCTATTCAAACATGTTCCTTGTCCCCAAGAGCACAGAGGGATGGAGACCCATACTCAATCTCAGGCCATTAAATTGGTTTATCCATATGCCTCGGTTCCAGATGGAAACGCCGAGGTCGGTAATGGCGGGATTAAGGAAAGGAATGTGGTGTGTATCGATCGATCTGAAAAATGCATATTTCCACATTCCTATGAATCGGAGTTGGCACAGGTTTCTGAGATTTGCGTTTCAGAATCAAGTATGGGAGTTTACAGTTCTCCCGTTTGGCCTGTCGACAGCTCCGAGGGTTTTCACAAGAGTGGTCCTTGCGGTGACAGCGTTTCTCACAAAAGAGAACGTGGCGCTACACACCTACATAGACGACTGGCTGCTCAAGGCAGACTCGGCAGCCAGGTTGAACGTGGATACTGCTCTGACTCTGAAGTTACTTTCAGATCTACGCTGCATAGTCAACGAGGAGAAATCCGAGTTGACACCCACTCAACATTTCGTTTATTTGGGGATGCGATTCGACCTCGGAGGGCAGGGTTTACCCGTCAGAGCCCAGAGTGGTGTCTCTGTTAGCCATCCTCAAGAGTTTTCGAGTGGGAAACCACATTCAGGCGAGGCGGTTCCTTCAGATGCTGGACATGATGGTCTCCATGGAGCAGGTTATCCCGTACGCTGCTCTAATGCGAAGGCCTATCCAGTTGTATCTGATGTTTCTGTGGAAACAGAGAACAGAACCCCTGTCAAAACTGGTGCCAGTTTTGGAGCCAATAATATCGCATCTTCTATGGTGGAAACAGCGTCAGAATCTCCTATTAGCGGTTTCGCTGCACCTACCCCACCCCCAGCTGTCCGTCTACACGGATGCATCGCTGGAAGGGTGGGGTGCCTGCCTGGGAGAACACCAGGTCTCGGGCACATGGACTCTCCCGGAGAGTCAGCTGCATATCAATCTGTTGGAAATGATGGCAGTGGAACTGGCGTTGGAAGAGTTCCTTCCGATGATCAGGGGCAAGGTGATATTGATACGGTCGGACAATTCGACAGTAGTATCATATATAAATCGCCAAGGCGGGACCAGGTCGCCCACTCTGTGTATCAGGGTGTGGCACTTGATTCAATGGTGCAGGAATTACTCGGTTGTTTTGAAAGCAGCTCATATTCCTGGCCGATTGAACATTCTGGCGGATGCTTTGTCTCGCAGACAGAGAATCCTGCCAACAGAATGGTCCCTCAACCCTCCAGTTCTGCGACGGATCTTCGAGCATTGGGGCAAACCCAACGTGGACTTGTTCGCCACAAAGGAAAATGCTCAAATCATGACATATGTCTCGCCGATTCCAGATCCAAATGCCGTCGATACAGACGCTCTGGCGATAAGCTGGAGAGGGATGCACGCTTATGCGTACCCACCCACCATTCTTCTACCGAAGGTATTGGTGAAGGTGAGGGAGGAACCGTGTCTGGTCCTGCTAATAGCGCCGTATTGGCCGAGCAGGGCGTGGTTCACGGATCTTCTAGATCTGCTGGTGGAAAATCCTGTGCAGTTGCCCGAGATTCCGAACATAATCTCCCAGGCCAAGGGACGCTTCCTACGCGAGCGTCCCGAAATGTTCAAATTGACTGCGTGGATGTTATCAAACAAGTTCCACGTCGGAAGGCTTTTCTCGACAGGCTGCTGATTTCATCGCGGCTGCGAGAAGGAGGTCAACCTTCAAGTCATATAACAACAAGGTTAACAGATTTGCACACTGGTGTGAAGAAAAGGGTATTGATACCTTTCAATCCACTATCAGCAAATAGCAGACTTTCTCTGTGAGCTGTTCTTTTCAGGACTAGCTCCCGTCACAGTTGCTGGATACAAGTCAGCTTTGGCATCAGTTATCCCTTGTCTAGCCAACAGGGATAGTCCAGAGGTGGCCCAGTTAGATGTGATGTTGAAGGGAATGAGCAATCTCCGACCGAGACAACCGGTAGTCATTCCAGCCTGGAGTCTATCTTTAGTGCTTAATGTACTGGCCAAGCACCCTTTCGAACCGTTGCGTTCGGCTAGTCTAAAGCATTTGACTCTAAAGGCGGTCTTTCTATTGGCAGCTTCCTCAGCTAGAAGGTGCAGTGAGATCCATGCGCTTTCGGCAGAGAGGAACCGATTTATTGTTTCTGGAGAAGGTCTGCGTCTTCTGCCAAGAGCAGAGTTTATGTCAAAGAACCAATCTTTGAGATATCCCGGCAAACCGATCATTATACCGAAGTTAACTAGGTTTGATCGTGATGCCAGTGTCTGGTGCCCGGTCCGTGCTTTGACTAAGTACAAGAAACGGACTGACTCGTTGCGGTCGAACGATAGACATCTGTGGATCTGCCATAAAAAGCATTATGGCGCCGCATCCATGGATACTATCTCTCGTTGGGTGGTCGAATGCATTCAGACTACTCACGAGATGGCGACTGGGCACCAGGTGCAAGGCGTAAGGGCACACAATGTCAGAGGAATAGCCGCCTCGACCGCCCTTTACAATGGTGTTCCGTTATTGGACATCATGGCCGTTGCACAATGGCACTGTGAGTCCTCATTCACGGATTACTATATGAGGGATGTGTCAGACTCAGCCAATCCACTCGCTTTAGCTGTTTTGAAACGATAGTTAGTGACCACACTGCTTTTCACCCGTTTCTCACTTTGGTAAGAAAAGAACCTAAAGCAGGCATGGTCAGGCGAGAGGATGTCAACCAGATTGTGTCACCGATGGCCGAACCGGTGAATGGTTGGAGGCGGTACGTCTGAAGTCCAATTATCATAAGGTAATTCAATAAGTGAGAGTTTTTTGTGTTATGTATATGTATCATGTTCATTCATCTTATATATTCATGCTCATTCCCAGGCTAATACATGGAATATGCAGGGAGTAGTTAACCCTCTTGTCATATTTGTGTTTTCAGGCGAGATACATGTTCGTTAGTTCTCTCCCTTTTCTTAGGAGGAAAAAGGAGGGGGGGGGCTGTGACGCGAATGTGATTCGGTTCCGTGAACTTGACGGTCCTTTTAGGTCTCCGTTAGTCACGTTTGAAGTCTAAAATCTTTCTCCAAGGGGCAAAATTAGCATTTATGGCTTGCCCCTTCCCACCAGGTTACTGATCAAATCTGGTGTATATCAGAAGTAACAGAATGGTGAGTATTGATCGAAGGAGAATGCAGGAAATGTCAATTTCCCTTTCTCCGAGATCTAACAATACTCACCATTCTGTTACGGACCCAGCCTCCCAGCCCCACGGAGGCAAGCCATAGTTTTCTCTTGTTTGGTGGCTATGCAAACAATATGAGCTCTATGGTAAACGGGTACTCGGCAGTTGGGAGCCGAGTACCCGGTTCCCAGGAGTCGGTAAAGCTTTCTAAGTCTATAATCCTAGAGCCGCTGTCAGGGCCAGCTGTATATCAGAAGTAACAGAATGGTGAGTATTGTTAGATCTCGGAGAAAGGGAAATTGACATTTCCTGCATTCCAATGATAAATTTTCAAAAATAATCTCTTGGTGCAAATGTACATTTTCTATGAGAAAATCAAAATTTTCTTGAAAAGATTTAACTCTTAGCACACGGATGTCAATATTCTATCTTTTACTGTGTCAGTATCAAAGAAACTGGTGTACATTTTTCAACAATTTTGCTGGAAGATGTTGCTGTCTACGACAGCACCATCTACCACCAAATTTGTTGAAAAATGAATACCAGTTCATCTTTTAATTTAGTTTAAAAATTTTGAATTTTAACACCAGAGTGGTAAGGGTTAAGGGTTAAAGGATGATTGTGTGAACCCTCTGTGTCTTTTCAGTCCATCACTGAGTTTGCACACTGCTCCTTCCAGTTTGCATTGCAAAAAGGATGGACACTTTTCCTCAGGTATTGTAACTACGTTCCCATCCGTATATGTATATATGTGCAAAAAATAGTAACACAGGATAATAGAATATATCTGTGTTTGCCGAATTGTAAAATTCTTGTTCAGTGAATCTATCACCTGATAAGTCCACATTTACTTTATGTTTATGTCACCTTGCCTGAAGGGCCAAGTGGGCTTATGCCATGGCAGTTGTCCGTTCGTCAAATCGCTTCTCGTTAATGCTTTGACCCATTTTAGCTAAATTTGGGTGGATGAATCATATGGTGTTAGGTTCCAGAACTTTTATTTAGATTTTTAATTGGTCAATTTTTTTGGGTGAGATTCTCTGATTTTATGACAAATTTTCTGCAACTTATCAAAATGCTTCTTCGCCTTGGTTGCTTGACTTTTTAAATAGTAAATGGGGCTTATATACCATGCTTTATTAGCTATTTCAAGAATACCACTGAGTAACCCCCTTTAATCACTTGGCCGATCTCAAGCAAACTTATTTGTAAGGACCCTAGAGTGGTACGCTTCCTGAAGATGGGGCCCTGCGAAGCTTCGAGTGGTTGATTCAATCAATATTGTCACGAAGCTTTGATTCGATTTTTATGGATTCAAGATTTTTGAATGGTGTGTAGGCAAAAATGTGGCCCAAATCTGCGCAAAAAAGTCTTATACAGGTGTTAAATTATGGTCGGCAGTTGCAACAGGGGAATCCCCATTCGTTTTATCACAATATCTATGCTAATGAGAGCGAGATAGCATATTCTCGGCTCGATTGAGCGCAATATCATGATATGTACAGGTACTCTCAAATAAATTTGCATCATAAAACAATAATATTGCGGGGATTTGGTATTTATTGTTTGAAAATTTGTATCGCAAAGAGCATGAAAAAAATGGTATCCATTAATTACATTTACTTCGCCGAGTCGCCATCGAATCATCATAATAGTAACCAAGTCGTCCCAAAGTAAATCACTCTTAGTGAACACAGATTTTACCAATAAATATAATGCCAAATGAATTTGTTGATTAGGATATTGTGAAATTATTGCTCAAACTGTTTTAAAAACACCATTGTCTGTGCATAATATCATTTTAATTTGCGATATTTACGTTCTCAATGTTATAAAATCCATTCGTATTTGGGATGCCTTCCAGTATATTACTATATTATATAGTCCAGTGGAATGCCACAAGAAGTTTAAGCTGCCAACAAAAGCGACCTACCTCATGTGAATTTCTCGGTCATTCAAGCCATTTTTGTGTATGTCGGATTCTGTTTTGGATTATTTTATGTTGGTCGCTTAGATAACTGTCAAAACATATGCGCAGGAAGGTAGATCTTATTTTTACCCATAATACTATATTAATTCTATGGGTAGACCATGCTGGGAAAAACTGCAACTAAAAATACCCTAAATAAATGGCTCCAGGCTGCGAAACAGGCATAGTTCCGACGGCTCCTAGCACATATTTTATCGATTTTACATCACGTTTTCATGGAACTGGGACAAATATGTCATTAGTTATTCAACTTATTCAGCAGGAGTAACAGTATTTCACATGAGAACATACTTACGTCCCTAACGTGCGTGGAATCTTATACGGACGACCCGGGCTGCGCTAGTTTGCATTATGCCCATTACACGAGCGCGGCCTTGGTGCGCGGCTTGCCCGTGGAGAATCTTATGCCAGCCCTCGCGGGCCCATAAGCATTCCCCGGGCAGTTGGGTACGTCTGTAGCCTAGGGTTGCATGATTATTCATAATCGCGATCATATTAAAAAGATAATCGCATTCATACGATTAATCATGAACTATATTAACAACGTCAATGCTGCTTAGAGGACGTTATTATGCTACTGCAGAATGTCAGATTATGGGTTAGGCACATGGGTATACATACATGGACAGAATAAACCAGTTGCTGATTGCAAACAAAGGAATGTATAAAGATTTTTCTAGACGGAAAATGGAAGTTACCGTATTTCGCTTAATTGTAGCCTATGCGCTAATAGAAGCCAACCCCCTAACTTTGACATATGAGCTCCAATGATTTCTTAGCAGTTTCAAAACGGCAAAACTCTGTATTAGAAGCCCACCCCCTAACTCAGCAGATTGTATAGGAAAAACTTTTTTAAGAGCAAATTTGTAAATATAGCGTGTATAATAATAACAATCGTGTCACAGGTTGTGTCTACTTCAGACCGATCTCTGCCTTGATACATTTCCGGCCCCTCTAGAAGTCAATACAGGCCTCGGATTTGTAAATCTTGACCGCCTATTAGATTAATACTAATAGTAGGCCACGTAGGTTCAAGATATAATAAAGTTTATTCCACACTTTTGTCGTCAAAATGCGCTTAACCCTGTGGCATCGACGGGACGTATTATCGGCTTGAAAAAATGACGTTGCTAGTCCGACGGGACGTATTATCGACAAGAGACAATTAGACACCGGGAGCGACGGGACGTATTATCGGCTCAAGCTACCACCAGTTTTCGATCGCTAAATACACAAGCTTTACGGGAGTTTTATCCAATCAAACTTAGCGTTACATTACGGCAGAAGGCTGAATTTTCTAATTCCACTGTTGATTGGTCAATTCACTTTGTTTACAAATTTGTGCGGGAAAATATAAATAGATCTTTGTGAATGAAATAGTTTGCGTAAAAATGTCGAAGATGACGAAGCAATTCCTTTATTTAAGCGAGTACCCGCTAGTACCCGTTTATCCGGATAGATGGAATCGGGTATTATTATTATTATTATCATTATTATTAGAGAGCTGCTCAACGATTGGGCAAGCTGGAAAATCTTTATAAACGGCATCCTATACTAGCAGTGTCATATATAATACGGAAATGCGAACGCGACCCGCTCTCGGTAGTTAAGAAGATCGCGAATTTCGTTCGTTATCTTTGTCACGTGATATGTTGTTACAGATTATGACAGTTAGTTTAATTTTAATGAAACTTCAGTTTCCACGCTTTTAAATTATTTTATAATGACAATTTGCCATTACTGAATAACTGAAAGCATCTCAAAATTACTGAACATCCATCATGGTGAAATTATTTTAAATCAATGGTCGAGTGGAGTTTAGGTATTGAGAGACACTTGCCAATAATTTGAAAAAACATCACATCCCCCAACTATTCAAGGTTCCAGACCACTGGCCTTTGAATTTTCGTCCATGTATACCACTAACACATATCCCCCTACTATAATATATATTATAGTAGGGGAATATGTGTTAGTGGTATACATGGACGAAAATTCAAAGGCCAGTGGTCTGGAACCTTGAAGGACATATCGGCATAGACAATACAATTGTTTTAAAGATAATGACCACTGTGGAGATATGGTTCACATAGGGACAGAACGAGGGTGGTGGGGGATTGGGAGATGCCCCCCCCCCCGACCCCTTTTTTCCTCTCCCACTGTTTAGACTCCCACCCCACCCAGGTCAAAACACATTCCGACACCCCAGTTATTGCGCTTGATTGTCCTGTCCATTTTTGTGAATCTTACTGGGGTTTGCTGCTGTTCATGTTGCAATGTTATTAATGTATCTATCCTTTTATTTTTCAGCTTGAAACACCATTTGAGAGAAAAATGAAAGCAAATTTAAACTTGATGATTTTTATAAAACCTGTAACACTTAAATTTGCTAAAAAAAATTACATCTCAGTAAATATCCATTTCCAGACAAAGAGAATCTGTTTGAAAATTTACCACTCGGTTATTGCGCCAGACATTACAGTCGTACTTTTTCAAAAATATTCTCATGATCTGCAAATGGCCATTTTGCAAAGTCACTGCTGTAGCCATTTTTGGCCGGCTTGTGTGTTATAGGGGTGAAAATATTTAAATACTGTATTGTGTAAACTACCAGTGCAAATGTCAAATAAAGTTCTCGAAGTGAGAGGGAGAGAGAATCTCATATTAGGTAATCAGACTGGACTATGTATAGTAGATTTGTTGAATATATCGAGTCCAATTTGATTGGAAGCTGCTGCTGCTGCTTTAAGCAACAATAGATTCCAATTAAATATATCACAATATACTCAACAGATTACTTTTTTAGACTTCAGGATCTTTACCCTTGTCCTGCAAGGGGAAGGGGGTATTTATTACATTTGTGTGCGTCCGGTATTGCATCTAAAATATTGATCCTACTGGTTTCAAATTTTAACGCAACAAAGCAACATAACCTAAACAAGGATTTCCCGAAGTTGTCTGTGATATGGACAAAAACCCAGGATCCAGATTGGATACACATTTTAATCTATGGACATCTCGGAAACTACTGGTTAGATTTTGCTCAAATCTTGACAAAGTAGAGGGCCATACACTATGATTTAACAAATTTGGATGTGCTAAAAATTAATTTTAAAACCGCTATGTACATTGTGAGAAAAATGGTATGGTAGTCTTGGCAGTGGTTTACAATCTCTGATTACTGGTGTTCATAATGTTATCTATCAAGCATCAAGTCCCGACAACACTGTTGTGCTTTAAAAATTGAATCTACCCGTCAATGGAATCTAAGTGATAACTAGATTGCTTGGTCGATAATGCATTATAGCAGAACCCATGTTCACCACTTTGACCTCGTTACCCCATCCAATCCCTGAGGGCGGAGCCAAATGTAAATGCCCTCTTGCTGCCTTGCACTCCATAATCACATACCAAATTTGTTTGAATTCCAACCACTGATTTTGGAAGAGTTGCATTACACAGAGACTGGAGTGGATTGTTGTGGAAAATCTGGATGTCATAAGGGGAAATGATCTGTTAAAGCAGGATTTAAAAATTAACATGAGCCAGAGGATAGTAGAAATTGACTATGACTAGAACAATTTGTAACCGACCAGCCTGATGGTAACAATTTGATATGTCAATGGTCAAGGTGGCCAAAAAATGTCATTGCTGTGATCTTCAGAAATGTAGATATTCAGAGCAAGATAAGACTATTTGTAAAAATGTACCACTAGAATGACTGGCTCGATAACCGAACCAGTCATTCCAGTATTAAAATTTCAAAGATAGTCTTCCCTTGGTCACCAATGAAAATTTCATGGGCTAAAGTAGAATCTAGTAATCCTGCTAGAGACATGTAGTGGCTCATTTGGCCTTAATTTCAATTCATGGAGAGGGTGTGTGAGAGCGATCTTTTGAACACCCACTCTTCCCCCGCAGAAAATTCACAATTGTATGGTAACCCATATCAAATTCCTTTGAATTCCACACAACAGTTTGGGAGGAGTTAGCTAGCGTGATGGACAGTTTTTCGGATATTTGTCCTTTGGACCCCATCCCCTGACCCACAGGGGGCGGAACCAAATCTAAATATGGTCTTACAAAGCTCAATCATGGGTAACCCACATACCAAATTTGGTTGAATTTCACCCACCTGTTTGGGAGGGGATAGCATGATGGGCCTACAGACGGGTAGATGGAGGCGATTATAATACCTCCATTTTTTCAAAACATGGGGATCATGAAAGGACCCAAGGCGATAAGATACAGGTAGGTAATTAATTCAAAATCTTTATACAAAAATGTAAATTTCTTTTGGATTGAGAAATTAGGCTACCACCATCATTGCCCACGGCACATTGTTTCCAGGATTTGTCGGTGAAAGGGTTTTTCACTTCAAGAGTATACTTACCTCCCTAATACTTTTGATATTGCTAAATATTGGCTTTCACTCAATAAACACTCAGATTTAAAACAGTTAGGTGCCCCTACTGGGCAGGGAGTCAGAGCGTAGTCTGGCGGATGCCAGCCCCACCACCGCGCATGCGCAGACTAGCACTTCCTCTTTGCTAGATTATTGGCAAAGAGATCACACATGTTTTTTTGTTCAATAGCTTTTTCGCTCTCTTAAACTGTTTAAGTGGTGTTTGTTTGGAGTGTTAGTCACTTTTTTGGATGGCGGATAGGAATACGTCGCCACAGGAGGACGGAGGACCTTTAAATCAGGTGACTTCTAGTAAAATTAGCGAGTTTTCTTCCCGGTGTATTGTGTTTCCGGGACTCGCGTTTACCGTGATAAGCGCCTTGGTTGGTTGGGTTATATCAACTCGGTGCTACCTAGGACTAATTTCTCTTTCTGTTTATGTCCACAGGTCTGTATGACGCTAGGTGGTGACGTCACAGTACCAGAGAATTAGTATTCTCTCCACCATGGTTCCATTTCCTACTAACACTGTTAGGTTATCTAACCAAATGAAAAATTATGTCCAGTGAGTTGGAGGCCTGGTATAAAGGTCTTCTCACTTTGCCCTCTTGATCCAATTCCTTCCCCATGAGGTGGAGAGAGTTAAGAGGCGTGCAGATGGTGGAGTTTCCGGTTCGTCACGTTGGATGGTTTGTCTATACAAAGTGTCAGGTATCTAGTTATTGATAATGTGGTGATGTTAATTATTGTAAACAATCAAAGGGAGATAATTAACATTTTTGCCAGAAAAGAGTTATCTATATGTATCTGATGGTTGTGTAGTCAACTTATCCATTCAGCATACAATTCGTCTTTGCACTTGGATGTTTTGTTGGGATCGAATTTTTCCTGTCACGGGATTAATGACGTCATAATCAGCTGGCTATGTATTTATTAGCAATTCAAGCGCTATGCTGGTTTTTGATGTATATTGATCTTTATGATCGTTTTCCTTCTCCTTGAGTTGGATTGAGTTTCTAAGCTTAACTAGTTGCTCATACTCCTTGTCCTTTGCCCTGTTTCAGGGACCGGGTTGCGCGTCCTGTGGACGTTTTATGCATGTAAAGTTCTGGCCGCATCTGTGTTATCGATGTAGCCCTTGTGGTCCATTGATTAATTGTGACATATGTAAGCACTGGGGGGGCGAGTTAATGTCCGAATTCTTGTGCTGCTTACAGGCGACGGACAAGGTGGTAGAGGAGGAGAAGAAGAAGAAGCGGAAACGAGAGGTTGTAAGTAGGAAGGGTAAGGGGAAGGTCTCGTCCGCGGTGGATATGGAGACCTTCCGGACCGAGATGTTGGGAGAGATGAAGAGGACAATAAAAGATTTGGTTCCAGGGTTGCTTCGTGGCATGCTTCCTGGACCAGATCCTTTATTGTCCTCATCATCGGCTTCGGAGCAGGTAATCCCCGCCTCTGGATCGATTTTCCTTAGTCCGCTTCCGTTGTCCGACGATTCAGAGGTGGCCCCATTAGAGGGGGCGTTCCACGGCCCTGGCAGCAGGCTTATTGCCGCGCCGATAGGGGACCGTGGACGGTTGTCGCTGGAACCCGCTGGCTGCTTATCAGTCCAGGGGTATCCGCACGCCGCGGTGGCCAGTACCTCCTATGGCACCGTTCCTGGTCAGCCCGGGTTAGCTCTCTTTGCTGACCCGGGGTCTAATCTTTCTGACCAGGGTGATGAGGATTACCTGCTAGGGTCGCCGTCTGACGACGTGGACATGGATGACGACGTTTGTGCACCCCTCGCGGGGAATACAGGCGCTTTTTTCCACGGTATTACTCACCCTGGAGTAAGTTCCGCGGTTCAGGTGGTGGCCCAGGGCGCTGCTGATGGCCAGCGGTACCGCATGCCTCGGCTTGCCGAGAGTGTAGCTGGTGCTGGCCGGGCCCGTGGTAGGGCTATATATACCCCGCGCTCTACCGCGGTGCCTGCTCCTGGTCAAACCAGTGATATTCTCATGCCGGTGCTGTCAGGCCCGCATGTTTTCCCTGGCTTGCCAGGTGTATCAGCGTACCCGCCGTCAAGCTCTACTGCTTGCGCTCAGGAGGAAGACGAAGGACCCCGTCTTGTAGAGCGCTCGCAGTTAGCCACGGAGGAGGATTGGTATGACGCTTGCCAGTGGTTGGTGAGCGTTAGGCCTGATCTGCCCGTGGAGCAGTCGGCTAGCCACCGTGTTCACACGCCGTGGTTAGCTGGGAAACCAACTGCTAACGCTATGCCTTCTCTGCCGCTGGCGGAGCATGTCGTTGACATGTTCAAGGCGGCGGAGTCGTCCATTAACACGAGTGGACGTCTCGCGAAGGCCCCTCGCGAGGTGGCCAGGCGTTGTCGCATCGTGCCCCTGGACTACCAGCGGTACGGTGTGGTACCCAAGCCCAGCATGGATGACCGCGCGGCTTTGGGTGAGGATACGCGGCCAGGCTCCCGTTCTGACGCGGGGGTCTTGTGCGCGAACGCGTTGCGTTCGGCGAATACCGCGTTGCGTGATGCGGAGGAGAGTGGGAGGGCTTCGATTGCCGCTCTGTCCCACGTCTCCCAGCTGTTACAGGGGGTAGTAACGGCATCCGCATCGCGCCAGCCAGGCCCGCTCGCGGTCCAGCGAACCATCCAGGATGGTATTAACCTGGCGCTGGACTGTATGACGCGGGCGGTGACCAGGAGTGTCAGGGCAAGACGCACATTTGCCCTGGACAATCTGTGCCCGTCTCAGGACCTGTATAATAGGCTACTCCGTACGCCTATGACGGGTCCTGGTCTTTTTGGAGGTGAGGGATGTCGCCACCTCCAGGAGACGGTCACCCTGGTGAATAACCAGAGGGCGCTGCGCGAACAGTTTGAGGTGCTGCGTCGTGCTAACGTTCGCGCCGCGGCCCCTGCGTATCGTCCCCTGCAGGCTCGAGGTGGTGCTGGCCAAGTCAGAGGCCAGCCGCCGTCGCAGCGCCGGCCTCGGCCGCGTGCGATTCGGCCAGCAGTGAGGGGGGCGCAGGCTCCTCAGCCGCCGTCAGCCAGGCAGCCGCCCGTGCACCGAGGTGCGCGCGGGGCGGGGCGGGTCGCGCGAGGATCTGGGCGTGGTTATCGTTCCTGACAGGGCGCTTACCGCGGTAAGGACCACGCCGGTGTGTATGGCGACGGAGACAGTGCCGCTCTTGCATGCCTTGTGTCCACCGCGGTCCCTAGGTGGACCGGTGGGAGGCCGGCTAGCCGACCACATGCAAGAGTGGGAACGGTTAACTCAGGACCGTTTAGTCTTGCGATGGCTTTCCGTGGGGTGTCATCCAGAGTGGATGACAGGCCCGCCGTCGCGACTGTCTCTGGTGCCAGTCTGGACTCCCATTCCGAGAGATCCAGATCAAAGGTTGTGTATCGAGGAGGAGATAAATTCCCTCGTACAAAAAGGAGCTATTCAGCCGGCACAAAGGTGTCCGGGCTTCTATTCAACCCTGTTCTTGGTAACAAAACGCACCGGTGGGTGGAGACCGATTCTCAACCTCAAGCCATTGAACAAGTTCATCGAGACGCCCAGTTTCAAGATGGAAACGGTGCGCTCGGTGTTGGCGGGGTTGGAGAGGGGGATGTGGACGGCGTCGATAGATTTGAAGGACGCTTATTTCCACATCCCCATCCACAGGAGTTTCTGTCGCTTCCTGAGATTTGCATTCCAGGGCAGACAGTGGGAATTCAGGGTGTTGCCCTTCAGAATTTCCACGGCTCCTCGGGTTTTCACCCGTGTGGTTCTTGCGATCACAGCATACCTCCGCAGGAGAAGCATAGCAGTCCACACGTACATAGACGACTGGCTGTTGAAAGCGCACACCCGGGAAAGTTTGTCCGCCAATCTGGAGATTGTTTTGAAAATTCTCACAGACTTGGGCTGGATGATCAATTTCCCAAAATCAGAGCTGACTCCATCCCAGAAGTTTGTTTACCTGGGGATGTTCTTCGATCTGGAGACAGGATATGTTTATCCTACTCAGGAGAGAGTTCAAATACTCATCTCGTTGATTCAGTCAGTGTGCGACAGTCGTCATGTCCTGGCACGGGTTTACTTGAGAATGCTGGGGTTGATGGTTTCGTTGGAACCAGTCATTCCTCAGGCCGCCTTACGCAGGCGGCCGATCCAGTTGTTTCTCATGACACAATGGACCCAGAGTACAGGTTCGCTGGACTCGAATGTGTCAGTGTTGGCGCCTCTGATTCACCACCTGCAATGGTGGTTGAATACAGAGAATCTCTTACCGGGGGTTTTGCTAACCCCTCCCCACCCTCAGGTGACTGTGTATACAGATGCATCGATGGAGGGCTGGGGAGCTTGCCTGGAAGAATCCACGATATCAGGGCTTTGGAATCTGGAACAGTCACAGGAACATATAAATCTACTGGAGCTAAGAGCAGTAGTCCTGGGCCTGGAACATTTCTTACAGAAAGTTCAGGGCAAGATTGTTCTTATTCGTTCAGACAACTCAACAGTTGTGACTTACATAAACCGCCAGGGCGGAACGAAGTCGCCCAGTCTCTGTATGATGACATGGAAACTGCTTTGTTGGTGTCTGGATCACCAGATTACCTTGAAAGCAGTTCATATTCCGGGAAGGTTAAACCTGCTAGCAGACTCATTGAGCCGAAGGATGAGTGTTTTACCCACGGAATGGCAACTAAATCAATGTGTGGCGGATCGTCTGTTCGACCATTGGGGGAAACCCAACATCGATTTGTTCGCAACGAAGAAGAATGCGAAGATGACGACGTACGTCTCTCCGATTCCGGATCCAAGCGCTTTCGCAACAGATGCGTTAGCTATCAGCTGGGGGAGAATGTATGCATATGCATTCCCTCCAGCAATCCTGATTCCAAAAATTCTTCAGAAAATCAGACAAGAGGAATGCCAAGTGCTTCTGATCGCCCCGGATTGGCCAAGCCGATCATGGTATACGGATCTGCTGGACCTTCTGGTCTGCAATCCGGTTCCTCTGCCTCTGATGGACGATATTATCTTCCAGGGCAAGGCCCTTCACAACAATCCGTCAATGTTCAGATTGACTGCGTGGATGTTGTCAAGGAATCTAGAATTAAGGAGGGCTTTTCTGAGCAAGCAGCCATGTTTATGGCCAAAGCCAGGAGGGGGTCAACCTCCAGAGCATATAATTATAAAATCAACAGATTTGCAGAATGGTGCTCAAAAAGATGTATTGATCCAATGGATTCATCTATTCAAGTAGTAGCTGATTTCCTCTGTCACCTCTATGATGCCTATAGCCTCAAGCCTAACTCTATTGCTGGTTATAAGTCAGCATTAATGTCTGTTATTCCTTGCTTGGCTAAGAGGGGAAGTGATGAAGTAAATACATTGAATGTATTAATTAAAGGCATGGGCAATCTAAGACCAAGGAATCCTCCTGTGATTCCGTCTTGGAGTTTATCGCTAGTGCTTCAAGTACTAGGTGATAAGCCTTTTGAACCACTTAGTTCCATTTCTATGAAACTATTAACACTGAAGACTGTGTTTTTAATTGCTGCGGCCTCGGCTAGGCGTAGGAGTGAGATTCATGCCTTATCAGCCGAGGATGACCGTTTTGTGGTTTCAGGGGAAGGCCTTAAGCTGCTACCTAGGATTAATTTCTTGGCTAAAAATCAGTCGTTGAAATATCCAGGTCAACCTATTATTTTGCCTGCTTTAACTAGATATGATCCTAATTCTAAAGCATGGTGTCCCGTCCGGGCGCTGCGCCGGTACAAACAACGTACGGCGGCATGGCGCACCGACCAGTCAGCGTTATGGTTGTCATATATTGAACCCCATGGGAGGGCTTCTAAGGACACCATTTCCAGGTGGATTGTGGAATGCATTCAGTTTTGCCATAAATCCGCCACCGGGAAGCAGGTTGACGTGGCCAAGGCTCACAGTGTCCGCGGCGTAGTGACATCCACGGCCCTATTTAATGGGGTCCCTGTGGATGATATTATGTCGGTGGCTCAGTGGCACTGTGAGTCAAGTTTTACAGACCATTATCTCCGTGACACCTCTAATCCTCTCGCCTTGTCGGTTTTGAAAAAATAAATCGGTTTATATTTTTTGAGGTCATTTCCTCATTACTTATATATATCACAATTAATTTATGGAAACACCCACTTTTTTGGGCCTGCATCAGTCTTTACCGATGGGAAGATGATGTCAGCAGCCATTTTCAACAAGGTCAGTCTTGTTCATGTGTTGTCCGTTGTTGATTGTATTGTCACGATTACCCGTTATTAATATGGTGATGGTTTGTGTATTTGTGTGGTTCATTGTTGAGAGTTACGAAAATGGAGCTTTTTCGTCTCTGTCCTGTAGTACATGGCACTTGTACGTAGAGAGCGTATAGGACATTGAGGTCAGTCGACTCTTCCTCCCAGGAAGGAGGGGGGGGAGCGCATATGACATTCGGTCATCTCTCATACATCGGTCGTGTTATCCGATGGTTAGTCAAATCCTGACTGTTTTTCTTACAGTTTCAGAAGTTTAAGTGCCTTAAACGCAGAAAAGCGTATAGGGATGAGCTGGTCTTTTGACCTCGCCTCCCTCCCGCCAGATTCACTTTCGAATTCTGGCAATATCAAAAGTATTAGGGAGGTAAGTATACTCTTGAAGTGAAATAAACGAAATCTAGGATTTCTTTTTTCACGAGAGAGTTGATACTTACCTCCCTAGATACGGACCCGGCCTCTCCACCCCACAGAGGCTCGGTCTTCAGGCTCTTAATAGTTGCATGTGTGTCAGCCAATAATCTAGTCAGAGGAAGTGCTAGTCTGCGCATGCGCGGTGGTGGGGCTGGCATCCGCCAGACTACGCTCTGACTCCCTGCCCAGTAGGGGCACCTAACTGTTTTAAATCTGAGTGTTTATTGAGTGAAAGCCAATATTTAGCAATATCAAAAGTATTAGGGAGGTAAGTATCAACTCTCTCGTGAAAAAAGAAATCCTAGATTTCGTTTAAAACATAGCAAAGACTGGCATTGACAAGTGGGCATGGCAGAAATTTGGATTTTCTAATAGAGGAATCCACTTTTAGCTCTGCCCCGTCTCTAGGTAAGCTCCATCCATGATTTGCGTGTGTTGGGTTCAGTTTATACACTTTGAATCCTAAATTCCCAATTCCATGATTACTATAGATACAGCTAACCTGTTCAATATTTTGAAAAAAATCTGACTTGGGCCTGTTCAATTATTCAACAGAATGTTTAGTAAATGGCATACAATTCGTACAACTGACAGACTTTACAAAGTGCATGACGGACTTAGCTACGTCATCCAATAGATATTTTGATTGTGATGTCAGCCTATATGTGACGTAATTCATTATGATGTCATATACTTGGGTGACAGATTGGATTCATCTATTATTTAACCCTTTCTCATTTTCACCGACAAATCCCTGAAAAAGTATGACGCTTACAGTATAAAATTTATTCTATTGAATATTTTGAAATTAATTTGACTGAAAGCCATTGCTGCCTAAGGCAATTTGCAGTCAAACTAATTTTAAAATATTCACCAGTTTTCCTTTATGGTATCATTAAAATGAGGTATGCGGAATTCAACTGAAAAAGGGTTAATCTTACTTTGCTCGTGTGCAGATTTATGTTGTATATTTCACTGCCGTCGAATCATATTTGCGTCATTCTTGGCTGATTCATTGCGATGGAGCCTAGTGTATACGGTGTCTCCGAATTCATAATCATATCAGTAATTCACATTAACAATTTTGATTGAATTCCACCAAAAGCTTTTGGAGATGGATGGATAGACAGATGAATGGAGGCAATTGCAATATCCCAGCAGTCTTATTTTACACAGATCAACAAATTTATCTCTTTATAAAATCCATGTTTGGAAATCCATCAGCCCAATTAGCAGAAGAGTCTCTGATGTTTTTAAGCCTGCTCTGCTCAGCTCACCTTAAGAAAATAGGAACAACAAGTTAGAAATAGGCAAATTCTAAGAGTTATATTAAGACTTTAACAATCAAATTTGTTCATGAAAATTTCCATTTTCTCATAGACAATGCCCATATGCAGACCAAGAGCCAGTCATTCCAGTGATACAGTTTCAAAAATAATGTTACTTTGGTCGGAAAATTGGCATTTTCCTAGACAACTGCAGCAGTTTTGGTTAACAATATACATGTACGGCGCAGGGTCATAGGGATATACCGGTAAGCACTATGACCCGACAACGGCTGTTATGGTCATACACGGCCCTCAGATTTTAGCGCAGAAATGAGTAATATAATAAATGGTGGGCATATATAGTCCAAAAAGGGAGTATGACTACTAGTTACTGGATTAACCTTTTCAATCGACAAGAGTGAATAATAAATTTGTTACAAATGTTTCTAAATTCTGTTGAATATTTTGAAACTAATTTGACTGGAAGCTGGCTAAGGCAGCACCAGCTTCAAACTGGATTCAAAATATTCAACATCTTACCTTTATAATGACTGTAAACGTGAAATTCTGGAATTTCAGGTTCAAATGTGATAATTGTTTTTAATTTTGGGCACACTTCCATGATAGGGCAAGTTTGTTTCAGGGCCCCGGTTCTCTATATCTTTGATCAGAGGATACTGGCCACATAGTAAATGGTGATAGAATGTTTGTAACAAGGGCAATAGTGAATTATTTGTTTTCTAAGGAATAATTAGTGAGTTCCAATCATCAATGATTGTTAGGCAATGTGGTGTTACTTCCCAAGTTTTCAGTTACTCAACGACTAATTTAACCGAGAAAGTTATAGATTGTGGTAAGAAAGCAGCAGAACCAATAATATATAAATCCATTCGTTTACCTCTGGTCGCGAAATAACAATAAGGTTATAGATAAACAATCCGATAATCTCAATCATCGATGCATGTCTTTGTTTACAATTTCCAAGAAAACTTACTCTCAAATTACTAGCATTAATTACGCCGAGTTGAGATGCGAAAGCTGTCAAATATATCGGCATCCCACTTCCCGATTGTCAATATGGTTAATCTAGTCATCTGTCTACTTTTTAGTTTGTGGCGTACAAGAAATATGCATAGATTGACATATTTGAACATACAACTATTTTCCAAAACAGCTGATCGTGTCGCCATCTTGCCGGAAAAATTAATATTCATGACTTCCCGACCAATCAGACGCGTCAATCTTATAGCGCGTGATACGGCGATGCCAATAACGGGTAATGAGCGTGGTACTCGTATATTAGATACGGGTACGATTCTACAAACTCATCTCGTTCTCTCGCGATCTATCACGGTAAACGATTCCTATTGGAGACGCCGCTAGGAAAAAATGTCTGATGCTATAGAATCTTAGTGTAAAACATTTGCGTTCGCTTCTTAAATTGCTGATTGCAACCAGCAATGCTACATAGCATAAAATTTGCCATTTATTCGTTATCAACGCTGAGAAACCCTGGTATGTGTTCGGTTATGTATAAAGGAATTATTCAACATTGAATAAGGCCTCCCCCCAAAATCATGACCGGAATTTCTCGAAATGTTACGGTACCATGACATAATATGATTGTCATTTTCACATCTTATCGGATGAAAACCTTCACGAAACTTTGGTATCTGTTAGTTATAATACCATTGTGATTAAATTTATCAATGGCATTTGTAAAATTTTAAAGAAATTCGATAAACTTTGCCAAAATAGACCAATGTATTTATCCTACAAGGTGTGGCCATTTTGAGAGGCACGTTGACTAACTAAAATATATTTTATTCATACAAATTGTATATGTACTTAAAGGTATTTTATTGCCCTTTCTAATGATATATAGTTTTATACACCTGTGCAAAAGTTAAGCACCAGCAAAAACAATAGAACGTAGAAACATGATGGTACAACTAGGCTGCCATACTTTTTGTCCCCGCGTTAGCTGACATAATTCCAAGTACGAAATGCACATGCATGCATGACTTCACGCCGCTTGATGTCCGCGCGTGGCGGGAAACAGCACACGTGTTCAGTTATGTAAAAGTCCAGTTTGAGGTGTAGAACATTACATACAGATTTAGGCGACAAGATTAGGAATTTTGTGTTCATGACCGTGGTTTATTTGTACAGAGAGAATTAGCTCTCGATTGTGAACCGCTATGGCAAGACGAAGGTTAAGTGATCGTGTGAAATGGCAAATCATAGGCATGCATACCACTGGTATGTCCTGCAGAGAGATTGGCAGACAGCTGAACATTAACCATACTGTAATCAGTCGTTTGATTGCAAAACATGGGCAAACTAACGAGGTGAAGGACAGGCCTAGATCTGGAAGACCGAAGAAGACTACTGCCGTGATGATCGAGCCCTAGTACGCCTTGTTAGGAGATCTCCATTCACCAACAGCAGAGTGCTCAGCCAGCAATGGGAAACGCGCAATAGAGTGTCAATGTCTACCGTCAAAAGGAGACTGTATGCTGCTGGCATGAAAGCTAGGAGACCTGTCAGACGTCCTCTCCTCACTGCACACCACAAAGAGGAGCGTCTGAGGTGGTGCAACGAAAGAAGACACTGGAACATGAGATCCTGGAGACGGGTACACTGGTCCGATGAAAGTAGGTTCCTGCTTCATGCCACAGATGGTCGAACTCGTGTATGGAGGTCCAGACGCATGGCGTACGACCAACGTAACATCATGGAAGAAGTTCCATTTTGTGGAGGTTCCGTTATGATATGGGGGTGCATCTCATTTGATTGTAAGCTGGATCTGTTGACTGTACCTGGAACACTAAATGGACAAAGATATCAAGATTCCATACTGGATAGAGTTGTGGTCCCTGATTTCGTAAATCATGCACCTGGAACCCACCCTATATTCATGGATGACAACGCCCGACCACATCGTGCTAGAGCTGTGCATGAATACCTCCGCCAGAATGCCATCGAGACCCTACCATGGCCAGCAAGGAGCCCTGACATGAACCCTATTGAGCATATCTGGGACATTCTTGGAAACATGGTGAGAAGGGGGGATCCTCCTGTGCAGAACCTACAGGAATTAACAGACGCACTCCATCTTGAATGGCAACGAATACCACAATGGCGTATCAGTCGGTTGGTGACCAGCATGAGACGTCGTGTCCAGGCCGTCATCCAGGCACAAGGTGGATATACCCGGTATTAATAATGACAGTCTCAAACTCGTGCACAGATGTTAAACCTCGTTTTCAGACACCATTAATGACAATCTAGCCATGTGTGTCAACTGTAGGGCAATAGTTGTCAGTTGTGTCAACGTAACCATATTCAGGCCTCGTTTTCAAGTTCAAACAAAAACATACAGTGTTTCCCCACCATCATAATCAGCATTCCTCTAGTTGCATTATTACCTCTTGCACTAAGATGGATGGGTACATAAATGTTTATGCTATTGCTTTCTTCATAGCACATGAATATACCCTCGCATGTGCGTAAAAATAGGGTGGTGCTTAACTTTTGCACAGGTGTATATATATAGTGATCTGTTACTTTGCCAAAAATAGTTAATATAGTTGGCATGGTAGCACTACGCCGCTATCACGCCACTACCGCTTATAGGCTAGGTTTCTTAGCAAGTTTCTAGCTTTTGGCTGTAGGGTTTCTAGCACTTCTTTGTAAATTCTTGGTAGGGCCCAGAGGGTTAAAACAGTCTTGGCGTGATTAAATACCTTCCATATAAATATATTTTAAGACCAAATTTATGTACCAAAGAAGTACGGGAGAAAATGTGCATCAATTTTGTAACACCGATCAACATTAAATGATCCAAATTGAATTATTACGAACGACAATATAGCCGTCTTCTTAAGTTGGCGAGCCAGCGGCTCTTTTGCGTTGGGAGGCGGCGTGTTCTCGCGAGATATACGCTAACGGGAGTTTATCAAACGGGTACCCGTTATTCAGATCAGTGTAATACTCAGTTCCTATCGCGCAATGATAATATATAGAAATTCCCGAGTTCCGAGTCCCAGATTCCAGAATATTTATATCCGAGTACTCGCTCTAAAATAAACTCTTCAATTGGAGGCGAATCACGTGATTTGTGTTTTTTCGTGACGCCATTTTATATCAAATTGTGAATAAATTTTGATGTAATAAATGCCCTTTATTAAAGGATATGCAATATTTAGGTGCTCAAATCAAATAATTTCACTTCCCCAGTGATGTTTTGAAGTATACATTAAACATAGGCGTAGGCGGTGAGAATTTTTACTGGAGAAAATGCGTTGAATTTCCTTGGTATCAGTTTTAGAACTTGTTTTGAAAAACCGTTAGCGCATAACTATTCAGAGAATGGGGAATGCGGGATAAGAGTGTGTGGGTGGGTGGTGGAACATTTTGAGTCAATGTTGTACACTTGGTCATTAGCAGGAAGCACTATGTTAGATCTTTGAAATGCACGACTACAATGTATTCTTGGCGAGGCTCTGCGTGGAATTCAATGGGACAAATTCTTTGCATGTTGAGAAGTTCTTGGTATTGTCGAAAAGCCCAAGCAAGATGTCTTAGACAAGGGGTTCGAATCTAGTCTACACCATTGACTCAAAATGTTCCACCATCAATCCAGATACTCTCTGCACCACATCCACGAATGTATTTTTTCAAGACAGCTGAGCACCATTTTGATTATATGGAATGCACCCATGCATAGGTTTGGTTATTATTGGTAAAAATCCAATGATCATCAAGTTGATGTTTTCTTCTGTCCAGAATGAATTTGCAGCACTCCACGATGTGGGTTGTGTCTCTTGCATTGAATTTATCTCACTAATGTCATCCAGATCTAAAATGTGATAAAGTATGCCCTGTAATCCATCGGGAACTGTATAGTCTTCATAGAGGTTTAGCCTTTGAGCTTGTTTATTGTACTTCAGGATTCATTCATATTGAAGATCCTTCTTTGAACGTTTTTAATTCATGCACACGCCACAATATCAGTAACTGAGCGATTGGAATTTCCTATCACTTCACCTGTTCACCAATAGCATGTTGAAAGAGAACTGTAACTGAGTCATGACTTACACTGATACCAGACAGTGTAGCTTCTTCGTAATCAAAATTGTCCATTGCAGATGTTGTAAGCATTTGTTGGTCGAGATGACTTGGAAATGCGACATCATTATTGCTGCTAGCAACAATGTATTAAGCCATATCTCATGAGATCATCATAGCTCATGCTATGACTGAATTGATTGAAGCTAGTGATTAATACTCTTATATGTGGCAGGAATTATTTCACTGTTCATTATGTGAAGTGGTGTTCTTATTCCGCCATGGTATATATCATAGTACATGATCTGAAATAAAACACACATCTGTCTGCACTTAGCATTTGAAACTTTGCTTGTCATGCTATTGACTGCTTTCATCTAGCTCCTTCCATCATCTCATTGGCAGTCATAATCAACATTAAACAGGTAATCAAAGAGCTTAACTAGATGCTCCAGCAGAACCATTCGGCTCCAGCAGAACCATTCTGTTTCATGCTGTATGTAATTCATTAGCATCGCAAAACACGTCATATAGACTGAAGTCCACGTCAGTCCAAATCATTTCTCCACCTGTCTTTAGTGGACCTGAATCATGAATAACTATCCCCATTTATTCAAAGGTGCACTGTCTGCTATATACCATACATGATTCTATAGCTGACTCACTGAAAGTCCATTCTACTTCGAATAATACTTAGCAGATGTACTATTACGATAATGTCTGTTATCTAGTCTAGCTCAAAATAAACAATTAAAACTCTGCACTGTCCATGGTCCTGCCCATACTGTGTCCGGGAATTACCATAGCCTCCAGGTACCGAGTCAATTCTCAACAACAGTCAGATTCATCTATTTTGTTCGACTTTGCAGTCGCGTTTTTTGTCAGCTTAATTTAAGTCTAAATTTTGTGTTTAGAGTGTGGAGTTTCTATCGCTATCTTCATGGAAGGAAAAGGGAAATCATCACAGCGGCAGGTTGTATAAATCTAGATTAATACATTCGTGCCGTAATGACTGTTTAAAATTTCCTTAAATTGGCACATTGTTTTAAAATGGTAGCCATTGGTGGAGTCACTCCGTTACCCGTTAACTTTTTTATCTTATCCGGGTACTCGATTAATTTCTCTTGCGACTCGGTTCCTTCCAAGATGGATGCGCCCGTAGCCAAGATGGCGGCGCCCATGATTATTTTGTTTTGGCTTGGTGTGGCTATGCACTCTGTTTTAAGCCAATCTTTATCTCTCGCTTCATTGTCGAGTGTGTTTGTAGCGATCGGTCTTAATTTCTTGGCTTTCTTAACGTTGGTTAATTACCAAGTCGTGTTTATGAAATTTTCACTCTAAAAATTTTCAAATATTTCCTGCCTGGAACTTGATTATCATTAATCTAAGCGAAAGTTAATGTTTTTAAGTAATTTTAAAAATTACAATCAAGTAAGTTGTGCGTGTTGCTCGTCATCTTCTGTGTTTGCAGAAGGTGAAGGGGCAAGGCACGGCCCCGCCCGATACATTATGCTCGCACTGTAACCGTTTCAACGAGCGGAAGTTCACAGGCCATCACTGTGTTGCCTGCGTGAAGTTGGAAGCCATTGCAATGTATGCGCGAAGTAGTCATCGGAGATGGTGGAATTTGATCGCAATCAGCGTGCGCGTTTGGAGAGAATCATGAGGGACACGGTGGCCAAAGTGGATTAGGTGTCAGTCAAAGGTCTGGAAGAGCTCCTGAATGAGCGGGTGGAGTCAGCCGTGAGTGTTTGGGCGGCCCAATTCAAGGCGATGTTTGAGTCTTCACTCCACGGTCCCATCGATGCAGGCTGGTGCAGGATTACCTATCGGTGGTCCGGCTAGTTCTGCGGAGGGACAAGCACCTGTCCTTGCTCTAGCTTTGGCTCAAGAGCCGACGGCGGAGGAAGATATCCTCCTGATGACAGGTGACAGATTCCGGTACTTCCCGTGGGTCTCCCACGGGTTTTGTACGGGTTTGTCAACCGGGTGGAGATGTCGACATTCCGTCGGGCATCTTTCACTTGGATTTCGCTCAGTCCGGAGTGCCGTCAGAGCCGTGTTATATGCCTCCCGTCGGCATTGTGAACGCGGTTGTGATCCCATCTGGCGTAGTAGGGGCTGTAGTCCCGGTTCCCGTGCTGGAGCCGATGGATTGCGGTGATTCCGAAGAGGAAGATGAGAATGGTAGTCCATTGATGGACAAATCATCTTTTTACACCGAAGCTGAATGGATGCAGGTTCTTGGCTGGATGTCCAACCGCCTCGGGTTGACATCGGTTCAGGGATCTCAGCGCGATCCGGCGATGGAGCGGATGTCAGTGTGCCGCTAGCGCTCTGTCGAGGGGTTCTTCAGCCATGCCAACTCTTCCGTTGGACACTCAGACTTCTGATATGTTGGAAGTTGCATCGTACTGTCTTTCACCCAGAGTATTCTTTGCCCAAGGCCCCTAAGGGGATAAGGAGCAGGGTCTGCTTTCCAGAGCAGGCCTACCATCAGTATGCTCGTGTTCCTCGGGGGGGGGGGGGGGGGGGGGGGGGGGAAGAAGCGCTGAATAGGCCGTTAGCCAGAAAATCCAAGGATCGTTCATGACCCTTGGTTTCCCAGGCTAACACGGATCCCTTCAATGAGTTAACTCTCATTGAGGATGCGGTGAGGGCGGCTGTGACTGCTCTCTCTCTCTCGCACGGATGCACCGTCCTGCAGGGGATGCTGACCTGCGAGGCGGAAGGTGGGGAAGTGCCAGAGGCTGCTCCCGGAGTTGTCCGGGATGCCATGCGCTTATCTCAAGATTGCTAGATCATTGGCGGAGCGGAGGAGAATGGTTCTCGATTGTGTAGAACCAGGACCGGAGATGAGGACTGCGTTATCTTCCTCGCCCTTCATTGGTCCGGGCTTGTTTGGCAGCTCGGCACGACAAGCCCTCTCCAAGGTTGTGTCTATGGTGGCAGAGCAGGAGGTTGTTGGCAAGTCGTGGAAGTCGACCAAGAAGACTCAGCCGCAACAGTCCTACAAGCAGCATCGACATGAGCAGCAGAGGCAGCGCCAAAGATCGTCTTTCCGTCCTTCTGGCCGTGATGCCCATCTGGCATCCGGTTCTCAGGTACCTGGCCATTCGTCTTCATACAAGTCCTCTAACGAGAGGCCGTATGAAGATGATAGGAAGGGTGGCGGCTTGGGTCGCGGTGGCTACTGTAAGGATAGTCGTGGCAGCAGTCCCGGGCCGTCATATTCCAAGAAGCCGCGAGGTGGCCGTGGTGGATGGTCCTGATGGGTTTCCGGCGAGACCGATCCGGTGGTGCCAGGAATGCAGGGAGTCGAGAATCTTCACCCAAGCGAATTAACATCTTATCGCGCAATATTGACTGCGAACTGTGGGCCGATTCCTACCGTCAGAGGCAGACTTCAGCTGTTCTCAGATCAGTGGGAACAGGTCGTGCAAGATTGTTTAGTCTGTCATTGGTTAAGAAACCGCTACGAACCGGACTGGCTCATCCGTCAATTGTTAGTTCCGTTAACATCGACTCCAGTATGGACTCCTGTTCCAAGGGAATCCGCTCGTCTAGATGCCATTTGCTCAGAAATCATAGATCTTCAGCAGAAGAATGCGATTCATTTAGTCGGCAATCAGTCCTCCCTGGGCTTCTATTCAATAATTTTCCTCGTTCTGAAATGCACCGGAGGTTGGAGACCAATTCTCAACCTCAACCCGCTGAACAAATTTATTCTTTCACCAAAGTTTTGGATCGAGACTGTGGCAGCGGTGATGACAGGGCTGAGAAAAGGCATATGGGCAGTGTTGATAGATCTGAAGGATGCATATTTTCATATTCCAATGTCAATTCCTTTTCAGAAATACCGTCGCTGTGCGTTTCAAAACAATGTTTTGGAATTCAATGCGCTTCCTTTCAGTCTGACCACAGCACCGAGGGTCTTCACCAAAGTGGTTCTCGCCATGACTTCTTATCTTCGCAGGAGAAACATAGCTGTTCATAATTACATAGACGACGGGCTGCTGAAGGCGGGGAATCCAGTCATTCTGCGCAACAATCTTCAGGTAGTCCTAGCCTTATTAAAGGACCTAGGATGGATTGTGACTCTAGAGAAACCAGAATTAACTCCATCCCAGGAGTTTGTGTATCTGGGATTATTTTTCAACCTCCGGGACGGCGTAGCTTTTCCGGCGGAGAGCAGAGTCAAGAGTTTGATTGCAGTACTGGAGGCAGTTTCTCTAGGAGCTTTTCTGACGGCGCGCCAATTTCTCAGGATACTGGGTTTACTAGTGTCTCTAGAGAAAGTGGTTCCTTATGCGGCACTCAGACGCAGGCCAATTCAGATGTATCTAATGTCATTCTGAAAATACCAGTAAAAGAACCATTGATATTCCACCTTCAGTGGTGGTTATCATAACAGAATCTCCTGCGAGGTGTTCCTCTACAACCTTCTCAACCACGGATGTCCATCTTCACAGATGCATCGACAACGGGTTGGGGAGCGGTATTGGACGATCAGTCAGTGTCAGGGGAATGGGATCGGATCAATGCGC